>QLOY01006008.1:0-17541 GCA_003313965.1 Megacollybia marginata
GTAGATTCTCAATGACAAAGACATTTTCTTCATCCTAGTTCAAACAAAACTTCAATCATAAGTTCGACAGGTCAACGAGTTTTACCTTGACTTCCACCGCTTTGTGGTCGCGGGCTATGGTCAGTTGGGCCCGCAAATCGTCAATCTCCACTCGGAGGTTTTGTATAGAGTTTTCGGCCGCTTCTTGGTATTTCTGTTAAGAAGCTACACATTTAGTTTCGAGGAGCATGACAGGCAGTTAACTTGCCTCAAGCTCTCGAATACGGGTGTGGGCAAGTGTATTGGCCTGAATGAGAGAAGCGTGAGCAAGCCGAGCTTTCAGCTGATCTGTCTTCAAACTGTTGAGGTCGTATTCACAACTCTGAACAAAAGAATGCAACTTCGACTAAGTGATTCGTTCTCTCCAAGTCATCATTCTCCACTTGGAGCCGGTGATAATCTTCTTTAAACTGACTGTCGTCAGTGTCCGGCACAACGCGAACTTTGATCATAGGTGCTTCCAAGGGCTAGTAGGAGTTGGTGGAATGAGAAAGCAATCACGCACAATGCACGTCTTCGTTGGCCCGTTTGGTAGAGCTTTGAGCCACCCTCTGGGTAGATACCTCATTGTTAATATCCATAACACGCTGACTCCCGGCTAAGTTGTTTGACAAGTGAGCTCAACTTGACTTCAGCGGCAGCTCAGGGAAGCTTGAAAACCATAGAAAGGTGTAGAGTCGGGGGGGGCAACAAAGAGAGCATATTGTGTAAAACTCCGATATATATACACGGGAATTGCCGATGACCCGGTCCGAGTGTTCAGTCCTCTCAATATTCACTCCAAGTGTATGTGCATGAAAGGCGGTTTTCATTCAGTCCATGAACATTGTACTATTTTCTACTGTAAATCCATTCAATGAAAAGCATCCTGACCACCGTCAACACCTGGAATAAGAGTGATTAATCCGACTTACCAGCGAATAGACGTGCGATCAGCAAGAGGCTAGCTTAGTGTAACACGTTGGGAAAGGCTGCGGGTGTAAGAGAAGAGAAAGCTAGCAAAGCGGAGGAAGGAGGAATGAGACGACGAAGCAGCGAAATGTGAAGTATGTGAAGAGCGACAAGGCGACGAAGTGAGGACGATGAAATTGTATGCGGTACCAAGTACCTCAGTATCCTGGACAAATCAGTTAGCAAGGGTCTTGCAACGCAAAGGACGAAGGATACCAGATGGTTAGCAAAGGGTCTTACAACGACGACACGGTACCCTGGACAAAATAGTCGAGATACCGACCTCAATGTCCTGAGTGAAACAGTTCGTGAGTGTCTTACACAACGACGACAATACTTATCACTTACCTGTAGAGGGAGGAAGCGAAGAGGCGAAAAACATGACCATACAAACAGCGGTCATGTTTGATCGGAACCGTTCTTACATCGGGATCTCGGCAACGTATGAGCGTTGCCGATATGCCGATACTCGGCTGATAGTCCCGCTTATCAGACAACGGGTGCCCACTCATCGGGCGATAATCGCCCGTTTGCTTTTTCGAATGAAAAAGAATACATTTCACAATGGAGAAAGTTGTCATTTCTCCATCCCTTTATCCTAAGTAAATTGTTTTTTTTACCTATGATAAACCCTTTGTTTTACAGCCGAAAAAGGAATAAAAATACATTTCCTTTTTCGCCAGTAATAGTAATCGAAAAATGTAACCTTTCTCCAAGTGTATTTCGGACGATAAAGGATACCTTTCACCATATATATTTCGCTCGTATATCTAAATATTTCTCATTTAAAATCGCCTAAGATTTCCTGGCCATTTATTTTTGACCCTCACGTGGTGAGAGAAAATCAACACTAGTAAGTGACCGAAAGAAGGAAAAAGCATATCTAAATAAAACGAAATAACGTCCTTTTAAAGAGACTGTCACATTGCTGTCACAGATCCCTTTCACGGACTAATTGGGTGTAACTATTCCCACAACCCATGTCCCTAGAATTTCTATCTCAGTAGATACTTTCAGTTCTCTCTGCTGGACTCGATTGTACTCGGGACTTTCGGCGCTTGAGAAGTCGACATAGCGATCGGAGACCACTAGTTTTAGGAAACTGACATCGGATGCCTCAAATGTAATGGGATTTCCACCACCTTCACCATAACCAATGGTGAGTCTATCTGAGTTTTTGTGATGTAGGGGCGGTTCAACCTCGTTTGCCAGATGATTCCATAGCTTCAAATGTTAGTAGATGGAGCACTAGATATCATAAAGGTGTATTAACAAAATGTTACACCTTACTCACTCGGCTAAATCATGACATAATTACACACTCGGCTAATTTAAACACAGTCGGGCATCATCAGCCTGATAAGGTAACTCCGAGAAGCACGTGATGGCACCGGGTTCGAGGGTTAGGGTTGGTCCCCCCCCCATAAAAATTCGGGCAGCTTGGCTGCCCAATGACGGTGTGCGCGACTGAGCGGGAACCTCGAAAAAGTTAGGGCCATATAACTTCCTAACTTTGTAAGGCCACACCCGAATTAATCCCCCCCCCAATAACTTGAACTCGTACCTAGTTGAATTACATAGACTACCTAATATAGTATCCGAGTATGTTGAGATCATTCACTGTGTAAATTACGGTATATTAGCCGAGTGTGTGAGGTGTCACAACTCGTATATACCCGTCCGCGAGCGTGGGAAGGGGTCAATTGTCTCAATTCCATTCTTTATACATATGATACATTATATTGAAGTTATTATAAACTAATCTATGTTACTATGAGCCTTTGGATTGGCTTTGAAATGGCTCGCAACAGGCTCGAGTTCTGAGTCGGACTTTGAATAATGTGACAATGTGACAGTGTTGAAAGAACACTGCCGTTCAGAGTCTGAGATGTTCATAGAGTTGGATAGATCTATCCAACCATTGTGATGCTTCCATGTTGGTAGAGTGACTAAGGGGTAAGTCGAAGCTTTGTGTGACTTCATATGATGCTTCCGATCATCACATGACCTTTAAGAATGTAGTCGTCAACCCGCTAGGCTGACGATCAATCCCGTTTGAGCAGTGGAGTTATCAATGGAGTAGCATGTTATTGATATTGTGCTGATCACTTCCATACCCTTTGAAGGATGATGTCAGGCCTTGTTAGATTGCTACCAAATTGCTACACACATGATCACATGTGTGGCTTGCCATTGCGCAAGGTCAAAGTGTCACTTGCAATTATCTATAGCTAGATCTGGCAGTACCTTTCAGGTAGTTTCCATCCATTCAATTGCACACAGATTGCTCAATGCTTTCCGCTTCAGCCTGAGGCACAATATTACTCAATATTTCCGCATCAACTACTATCACACATCCCACCTTGGGGGTAAGATGAATGTTTTAATTGGAAGAATTTTTGTTTTTGATTTGGTATTAATTTGCAACATACAGGGTTGGTAAATGGTGCTCCACTCTGCATATAGATGGATCATCTAATCCCCATTCAGGATAGCTATGTCTCTAAGCAGCTACATTTCAGGGTCACATATTTTGCCCCATCAATATCAATGTATTGTTTACATTATTTGGGTTGGATTGAACTCCAAAGCCTTCCCAATCAGTTCGAGTCAATCCCATGACCATCAGTGTTCATTGGAGTCGGAGTCGGAGGTTAAAAGCCTCCTAATAATGGTAGACTTACAGATAAAACTTGATAACTCCACTACTCAAACGGGGTGGTTTTCAGCCTAGCGGGTTGACGACTACATTCTTAAAGGTCATGTGATGATCGGAAGCATCATATGAAGTCACACAAAGCTTCAACTTACCCCTTAGTCACTCTACCAACATGGAAGCATCACAATGGTTGGATAGATCTATCCAACTCTATGAACATTCAGACTCTCTGAACGGCAGTGTTCTTTCAACACTGTCACATTGTCACATCATTCAAAGTCCGACTCAGAACTCGAGCCTGTTGCGAGCCATTTCAAAGCCAATCCAAAGGCTCATAGTAACATAGATTAGTTTATAATAACTTCAATATAATGTATCATATGTATAAAGAATGGAATTGAGACAATTGACCCCTTCCCGTGCTCGCGGACTGATAGACGCGGGTGCGGATTTAAACGATGTCTGTCACACCATAGTCTGTCACACCATACATTTATTCCGAGTGCGCACCACAACATCAAGTGCGCGCGCCACAAGTCAAAAATATTTAGATATCATCTTTATATGATCTATGTACTTAGACACTTACTATATAGACTATTAGCTCTGCTCATAGGGTATAGTAAGAGTATACATTGATTCTACCAGAGTTTGGAGTGTGACATGTGACGTGACTTCGCTATCAAGTATATGGAGTCAGTGATATTTCAAGCCTTCCAAGGGTTCTTCACCACCCAGATACTTCAGAATATGTAGAAGCTTATGAGGGAGCAATCCCTCTGTCTGATTCAGAGGTGGAATTGGCATTTTCTGGTACAGCTGAAGAAAAATGTGCATTTCTGATAACTTGTGAAACATTTCATAGAGGCTTTCATCAAGAAATACCATCCAATAGAGAGAGAGGTGGCACCACATGCTTAAGCTAGCTGATGGGGAACCGAATGACAGCCTCTGTCATTGTGAGTATTGATACTCTATCTGCTGAAATGCAGGCATGTACCTTAGAGTATACATTATTTTAAACTTTGTACTGTCTCTGTCAATCAATCTCTTAGATGTACCTGCCATAGCATCTGGCCTCAGGCTCCTTATTACACCAATACCTGGTCACCAGTTGTTGATCCCACTATAAACTCAAATCCTCCTTCTACACTCCTATGGCTCTTTGTCACAAATTGAGTTGATGAGACAAGGTCATGGCAGTCAAAAAGAACAATTGGGTTACTCCTAATATGCAGCAGTACAGGTAGAACAAATAATGTCACCTGAGTAGATATGAGTTTAACATGGGAATTTCAACCCATCTTGTCAGTGCATAAAGTGTTCCTACTGAGGCATAAATCAATGCTATCAAATCTGGAGATGATTCAATAAAGACTTGACCATATATGGCTCTGTGTCCTTCTGCTCTTCCACATTATGCCAGTCAATTTTTCTGCTAATGAACATACTTCCATATTTGACTGTTGGGTAAAATATTGTCACCTAATGATCTACTCTATGCAATAGTAGTCAGATCTCTGCTGCAGTCCAACTCAAGTGCTGTACTTTCTACTTATCAGGTCCAAACCCCTGTCTGACACCATGTGAGGCCCAAAAAAAGACGGGTGAAAAAGGGTTCATGATTTGTGTTGAGAAACAATTTGTTTTTCATTTGAATAAGTAATCAGAATCCCATTGGGATTCATTATCTTTTTCTCTTGAAATTGCTAACTCATGAAAGGAATTGTAGCATAAGAAGGTAGTGAAGAGAAGAGTAACAGATGAAGATGCGTGAGTTTTCATTCTGTACTAAAGTTATCTATGACTGCATGTGATGGCGCATAACCTGTTCTGCTTCCGTCACACACATGAACTGTATGTGACGACTACTGGGTCATAGAAGACTTCATTTTTGCCCCACCCACCATCCCACTACTTCTATAGCAATGATAGAGACATCATCTTGTTAGAACTGAAGGAGGGGAGTTCGTACAGCCTCCTTCAGATCGAACCGACGTCAATCAATTTCAACAGCATTGGAAGTTGAGTTTGATTGGACGCTCACACCCACTACATCAAGGTGATTACTTTGCTATGGATGCGATGTTCATAGGAACCAAAGGAATGAAAAGATTTTACGAACAAAAAAGAGATCGGGAACAAAGGGGTTTTGCCTTTTTCAGCCGAAAAAGCTTTCCTTTTGTGAGTTAGGAATTCCGAGTGAAAAAGATAATGAATCCTGATGGGATTCCGATTACTTTTTCAAAAGAAAAACAATTTGTTTCCCAATACAGTTTGCGAGACCTTTTTCTCCTGTTTTTTTTTGTGCCTCACATGGTGTGAGCTGGATAGTTTGGCCTGCCACAGCTGAAGGATACATCCTAACACCTTGTTGCTCTAGATACATAATCTACATACACTTATAAAGATTTTTGTCCCTAAAGCCAGTTGAAAAACCCTGTTGTTCTGAAACTATTGCCACAACTTTCTGAAAATACTCAGGTGCCAATATTTTTTCTGAGTTAGTGTACATTATAATGTATCTGTACCCTAACAGATATAATGTCTCCTCCCAAGAACTCATTATCATGCCCAATGTCCTTTCCGATATGTAAGTGTCACAATGAGGTTTTTTGATGTGTCGGAATATGTACCCTAACAGACATGGCCTATTATAATGTAGACCCATTATAATGCCCACTGTCATAGGGTAAATTGATGTGTCAGAAATAGGTATTTGGATGCATCAACTGTGCCCTTTCTGATGTATCACAAATAGGTGCTTTGACATGCATCAGAATACTGTTCCAACATTTCAATGCTTCAAGATACCATGATTTATTTCATGTCTGTCCATATGTTCAACTGCAGTTAGAGTGCTCTGAAACTGACTGATCTTGAGCTCCAAAATGTTCAAAGCTCTGTCCCATCTATGAAGATTGAAAAAAGGTCTCAAAATTTGACTCAAACCTTGGCAAGCTTCAGCAGACTCAGCATGATCTTGGCTGATAAAAGAAATAAGGAGCTTTGAGGCATCAGAAAATATCCCCCATCATTGTGATGTATGAAAATAGGCTTCCTCTGCCAGATCAAAATACCACTAGTAGTGCATGACAATTTAGAAGGGCCTCCAGTTGTATCAAAATATAACCCCTTCAGCTATTGTGATGTGTCAGAGGTGCAATCACCTTCCTGAAAAAGCAATCTTGCAAATAAGAGGCATCAGAGTTACTTCCAATGTACCTTACAAAAAACCAATTTTGCAATTGAATACTTCATTGATCAGCTGTCCTCATAATCTTCTAGCACATCCTCTTTGTCCTCCTCCACTTCTACCACCAACTATGACAATTCCTTGCTCACATCCTCACCTGAGTCTGCCAAGATCTGTTGAATCTAGTTGTACCAGAAAATGCCAATTCCACCTCTGAATCAGACAGAGGGATTGCTCCCCCATAAGCTTCTACATATTCTGAAGTATCTGGGTGGTGAAGAACCCTTGGAAGGCTTGAAATATCACCGACTCCATATACTTGATAGTGAAGTCACATCACATGTCACACTCCTGACTCCGGTAGAATCAATGTATACTCTTACTATACCCTATGAGCAGAGCTAATAGTCTATATAGTAAGTGTCTAAGTACATAGATCATATAAAGATGATATCTAAATATTTTTGACTTGTGGCGCGCACACTTGATGTTGTGGTGCACACTCAGAATAAATGTGCATGTGCATGGTCATAGCCAAGTTACTAACTAGTTATTAAGTTGAGGGGTCCCATATCCCTTTTTAACAGGTGTTACTAACTACTTTCTAACTAACAGTAATTAACTGTTAGAAACAAGTGAAAAAAGATTTTTTAACTTGCTGGAAACTTAAAACCCAGTTAAAAAGGGCTTTCAGGCTCACACTCAGGTCCTTTGAGCATCAGACTACTTTTGAGTCTTTGAACTTCAAGTCAGGCAGATGTAAACATTGAACTGGAGTGACTCTATGAGCTGAACCATACACAAGCCATACAGTACATATCTTGTAGATCACCCAGACTTTCTAACAGTCTGGAGTGGTTTCTAACAGGCATTCCAGACCCCTTCAGTGAAATACTGTTATTAACTCAGTTAATAACAGGTTAAAAAGTCGGAGTTAAAAAGTCCAGACTTTTACATGGAACCCTAGATAAGATACCACCACCAGCATATCCATACACACACTCAACATCAGCATTCGCAGCAGCTGGTACAACTATATACGATCAGATCAACCTCCAACAGCAGATAACCTTTTAAGGAAGTGGCTAACAGCATCAAATACTTGCCAACTCGGTTGCGACATAGAAATCAAAGACATATTATGAAATGCATAGCATATAGGGAACTAAGGGAGAATGCATCCAAGGACATCATGAACTATGTCCCTTATTCTTGCAAAGGAATTACTGGAAGTACAAATCAAAGAGGAAATCCAGAACCAAGCTAAGTATATTCTGAACAGTGCTGCTGGCCCCTTCATCACTCTCAATACTACTTAGGACAGGTTCCAAAGGTTACGGATCAAATCAGCAGGTCAAAGATGAGTCTGATCAAGCAAGAAAAACTGACGCACAGGGCTCATTCTAAATATTTTTAAGGGGTCGGGACCACCAACCGGGTATCCGGAGTTAACGGGCCGCAACCCCCTTGTAGCAACATAGAAACAACGTGGCATAACGTCACGCATGAGGCTGTGCGCAAATCATTTTGAATTCTTCAAGAATGCTTGGAAGTAATCACTACATATCTAGTATGTACATATACACAGCTAGTAACTTGCAAGGAAACAGATTATTGAGGAGTCAAAGAAACGTGGGATATCGTCCGAGTCGTGTGGCGGACACGATGGTTTGGAGAAGCCCAAGCCGTTTCCATATGCTTCCCTCATGTTATTGAGTATTTATTCATCATTCGTGTTCCCAGTCTTTACCTTAAGCTGTCGAGCAAGCTATGACTGCGGTTCCAAATTTTGCAACCCTGTTACCCGGACTTGGTTTTCGCCACAGATTAGGCGAAAACCGCCACCGTCAGATCTTCGCGGTTTTTGTTTGCATCGAGGAGGTATGAATCCAGTCTTCGCCCATCAGATCCACTCATCCTGTTTCAGTATAAGATACCAAAAGGCCTTCGTTTACGTGCTTGCATCAATGACGGCGAGTTATTCGACAAAGCGCTGACAAAGGTCCTTGGATCTCGCAACTATCACAGTCATTTTCTCAGAGATGCGCACGCTTCTGTTAACAGAATACAGACCGATATTCGAACGCATCTCATCGACAATCCAAATATTCATGAAGGAGATGCGAAGGTGCTTTATTGGGCAGGCCATGCTTCACCCAAGGTCCTGCACGGATGGGACGATCAATTTACTCTCGAGATGCTAGAGCAATTGATGAAAGAGTCTTCGCAGAAGCACGGAAATAACATTGTAGGTCTGATCGGCAAAATTAACTTTCTAACACGTTTCCCAGACACTGATCCTCGACACGTGTTTTTCAGCTACCTTTGCTCCACACGAATGCAATCCTCCATACACTTTACTGGTTCATCCTTCAGAATTGCCGAACTGTTTCAAAATCCAAATCTATTGTGCAGATGGAGATGATCTAGGAGAGGATAGATTGCGGGGGCAAGAAGCACACTTCTCAATGAAGGACGAAGGCGAATTCTGTTTACGGATGTCGAACGGATTTGGGTTTCCTCTATCAGTGCGCGTTGCGTATTCTACTGGAGAGGACGACAAGGTCAGTTCTTGAGCGCCCCAATGTCCTGTTTTAACGATGCGGCAGCACGTGGCTACTGTCGATTTGCCCAGTCATCAAGATGATACGGAGAAGTCCGTACAGACTGTTCATTGGCCTCTTAAATTTCCTCCCAACCTCGGTGCGAAAGCCAAGATTGGAATCACATTAAGATCATTGAACACGATCCCACTTTATCGGCATCATGACATTACAGTCAAATTCGAATAATGTTAACTGTCCGAGTCGTATAGTAATTATATGATAACATCCTCAGCAAATCTTCAGGCTGGAATGCTTCCCGATTAAGCTTCGATTAAGACTCTATATACGAAGGAATAGTACTCGTTTACTGAGACTGGTGCTCGGGCAGTACTTTCCATGTGTGCCGCACGTTGCTCAATTATATCCAGATTGACCTCTTCAGTCGAAGCAAACAATTTGAAAAACATCTCTTCCCTGGCCTGAGAAAAGTAGATAGCAGGCCCACCGTTTCCATCCCAGCCCATCTTCGCCTCTCTGGTTCCCTTTGAATAGAAACCGCCGATCTTTGGGGTGGAAAAATTTTGCCCGTCAGGGTACTTTCTGGCCTAACAGTCTTGGTCAGATACACGTGTAAGGGGAACTCTATGAGTACCTCGATACTGAAATTGTCGAGGTAGAAGTAGAAAAGGTAGAAGTGTAGATCATAAGGCGAGTTGTTCACTATTCGGAGTCCATATCGAGTTTGAGCTTGGAGTTTGGTGGAAGTGTTTCCAGGGCGCCAGTCGGAACAGATTGAAGAGGCAACATGCCTGTTGCCATCTCCGTCTTCTTTCAACCTATATAGACTGATCTTCAAGTGTTCTGTGGGATAGAAGTGATTGAGGTGATGGTGGAAATGATTCAAAGCATCAAGAAAGCGCGGTAGTTCATGGAGAATATCAGACCCAGGTTCATAACGAATGCATTGGGATCACTTATCAGTGTCATCTATTTCCTCGAGTGAGCCTTCGGGTAGAAATCCCTCTGCGGATGACTTGTCTGTTGGTGTTATCGACTGCACTAAGTAGGCAATGACCGGATTGGATTCCACTGGCAACAAGCGAAAGGCCTTGGGAAAATAACTCTCGCACTGTGGCCTATACATTTTCATAAGATGGAGACGAGCTGAAATTCTTAACCAAACCTAGACAGTTGCTCCTGCAGTGAATTCAGAGTTCTTGGCTGGTACTTCGTTCTCTCTAGTCCCATCAGAAGTGCATGCAAGATGGCATCGATGGAGTCGAGTGAAGGACGCCTCCACGCATACATCTCTTCATCGTCATTGTTGGAGTCTGCGTCCGCCAACAAGCTAAGAGCGGTTCCGCATATGTCATCCAGAACGCCACGGAATCTCCTATTATTACTATCATGACCCCAGAACGCTGGAAGTTCGAGGATACCAGCAAGATATTGTATTGCAGCTAAACGTGAAAAATGAAATTCGGGACCATCACTGATACGAGTCATTTACTATGGCAAGCAGATCGATATCTTACGTACCGACACAAGTACAGCAATATTTCAATCGGGACGCGGTTCCATGAAGATTCATACTCGATGCTGACAAGGGCACTTGGTTTTGACTTTTCAATGATGTCGGATACATCTGTGGTGTGCAAAACGAAGCCTGCAAATTTGCGGAGGAACTCCCATTCTGGTTCATTCCAGTCGTCTCGTTTCCAGCTGTTCGCAATCTCCGAGTCCTCGATGAGACTACTCGCTAGACGTTTCTGCTGACAGAAGATCGACCTGAGACCGGGGTATCGTGTGATAAGGAGGACGATCCTTTCGAAAGTAGCCCGCTGGGTAACAGGGGACGAGGATCTGCAGGTGCGGTTAATGCCAATCGCTCCTAGCTGAAGTATAAGCTCACGGCCATGCAGAATCCAAGAACTTTGAGCAAAGTCTGCATAGTTTGGGATCAACACGCTTGTCGTACAGAGCGTCCAGCTTGGATTGCCTCTGCTCGGGTGAACCGAACCATTGTTCGATATCATCAGCAAGAAGCGAAGGATCACATCCAGTTTTACTGGCCACCTTATTCCCCAGTTCCTCGAGTTTGCTTCCTAGGAAAACCGTCACCTCGTGAACAGTGCGTCCTGGACCAGTAAAGACTGGGGATAGGGCACCAATATTATTGTCTTTCCGTAGGATGAGATCCTGGATGACAGCCATGGAAGGATTGAGCACAGATTTTTCAGGGACCAAAGCCATGCTCAACACCTCGCAGGCTGTGGAAAACGTGTATGGTGCACGGTTGGACCGGTATTTTCGAACACCGACCGGCCTTACAAAGGCGCTTGTCCCCATATAGACATTACGAATCCCCGTGATTCGTTCCTGTAATCTACCAATAGGAAGCTGCCTGAGAAGCAGTGTTGTACTTAAGTCCTAAGGGTTAACTTGAGTTAAGGGTTAATAACCCTTAAGTGTTAAGCCTTACCTTCAAGCAAATTGGATTCAAAGGCTTAATTAAGGCTTAAGTCAATCACGTGCCAGTCAATCAAAAAAGTTTGAATGAGCGATGCAGATGTACTACTGTACGTTTTTACTCTACCAATGGTAGCCCCCAAAAGCGAGCTGTGGTCCTACTTCTACAAAGGAGAAAAACAAAATAAATCGGTGCATTGAATTTCACCGACCTGCACATATCCCCATAAGCATAGCCGACAGCAATTCAGAGCCTGAGGTCAACCGTTACCAAGGACTATGTCAAGAAGCCTGGTTTGCAAACGGTCAGTAAATAAGTAGTGATACTAGGATTTAACTTACTAAGAACAGCCTGTACTGCCGCTGGCCATGTACGCAGAGAGAAGCTTGCTATGATCAAGCTATGATTGCACATCTTGTCGGTGCTAATGCATGTAGAAATGCACCTGCTGCTGCCAAACAGCTTGCATCTCGTCTCAAGCAACAAGGCAAATCTAAGGTAGCTGGAGAGGATGGCAGTGAAGCAGACAATGAGGACAGTGGCGAGACAAGCGGTCGGCCAAAAAAGCGAAGGCATGTGTTTGAGGCCACCAAGAAAGAGTTGCGTCAGACTGAGCTTAAAGTCTTCAAAGGCATTGACATACCATTCAATGAAAAGCAGGCAGAGATGGTACAACGCCAATTCCTGCGAGCCACAATATCTGCCAACCTGCCATTCCAGTGGACTGAAAATGTCGAGGTTGTGAAGCTATTCCTGATGTTTCGGTCAGCTGCGGTCGATGTTATGCCTACCAGGAATGTGCTGAGTGGCCGGTTGCTTGATGTTGAAGCCAAGGACGTCGAGCAGGAGCTGAAGAAGCTAATCGCTGGACAATATGCTGTACTTGCGTAAGTTGTTGTTCGTACTTTATACGTGGCACTTACTGGGATTAGTTCTGACGGATGGAAAGACAATTCTAAGAATTCCATTGCTGGGGTCAATCTATCTGTCAATTTCAAGGTGAGACCACAAACAAATGAAAAGTTGAAAACACATTTACTAATTTGTCCGTCCATGTAAGTGCTACTTGGTTGAGCTCTGTATCACAAATAAGGACAAGAAAGATGGTCCCTCCATGTGCGAAGCATTCGAGGCCATGATAGATCGAACAGAGTCCAAGTGGGAATGCATTATTGTCGTGTTTTGTTGTGACAATGATGGTGGGAGCCAAAGGGGTCGTAAGCTTCTCATCATCAAACGACCGTGGCTGTTTGGGTTAGCATGCACTGGACACCAGGCTAGTGGTTCTTTTTACACGTACTACAAGGACACTAAGATTTGTCTAGTCTCAGCTAATACTAGGTGACTATTTCAAGGAGAATGTGGAGGCTAGTGCAATAGCCGAAGACGCTACTGACTTGATTGGCTGGATCAACAGTCATGGCCCCATGGGCGAGTTCGCGCCATCTTTGATGAAACACAAGCAGAACTCAATAACGATGTTGCTCTCAAGTATCTCCTTCCAAACATGACACGTTGGACAACCCACTTTATCTCCTTTGATCGTCTCTCAGATCTGAAGGACCCCTTATGTCGTGCAGTTGTATTGAGACGTCCTGACATTATTGCAGCTCAAGTAGGAGCTGAGAAGAACCTACGCAATCGTGTAAGCATGGAGGCTGAGGCTAACAAGAACTGCAATAGAATTGATGATAACGAGTTCTGGAAGAAGCTGAAACAAATCATCGAAGACATCGAGCCCATATGCTACTGCACAAACATCAATCAGAGTGATAAAGTGCGGCCAGACCAGGTTCTTCTCTCATTCGCGGGCATCTTTCTTCATTTTGCAAATCATCTGAACAAGGATTTGTCCAGAGGGATGGTTAAGCGGCTTGAGAAGCGCTGGAAAGCGCTGGACCAAGACCTTCTTGTTGTCTCCTTGGTTCTCAACCCATACGAACGCCTCGATCATTTTGGTGAACGTGCCAATATCAATTCCTTTACCCTCAATACAACAGTCACTCTCCTCTATCGACGTGTCAAATCTCGACCTCGACCTCACCCGCTCACTGACCAGGAGAAAGCCACACTCGAGCAGGAGAAGGCACGGAAAGAGACACAGGTTTCGAGTGCTTTTCTGCAGTATCTGTCAAATACCGGCATCTTTGAGGAGTGGCAATCAAACAAGGACACATTTCGTTCTCTGCATGGTGACGATCCAGTAATGTTCTGGCGTCAGCTTTGTACCCATAGCGATGTTGCAGAGCTTGCCGACTTTGCGATACTTTTACTAACAATTGTGATGAACCAGGGTGGAGCAGAACGCGACTTTTCTGACCTGAAAATCAAAAAGACGCAGCATCGGAGTCGCCTGACGCTACCTCGTCTGGAGAAGATGTCAAAGGTAAGCTTGATTCAATACTGTTAGCAATAGATTATTCACCATTTATATAGGTTGGCGCTAGCATTCATTCATCACACATTGAAGCAGGTTTAATCGAAGCACGGGATAAGCGGAGCAATCACTCACAAGAGAAGGCTATGCAACTTTTGTCAGTCCCACGATATGCTGACTTACTCAATGAAAACCTTTCTGATTCCAATGTTGACGAGAATAATCACGATGGGCATACACGGAAAAAGTTGTCTTTGATCAAAAATAGTCGTTCTTGGCGTCAGGAAATGGCTACATGGATTCACGATGAACAAGACCAAGCCAGCGATGGAAGCGACCAAGAAGGCTCCGACTCGGAGCTAAGGAATCAACCTACTCCTTCAGTGAATAGGGTACGACAGCCCCGTAAGTGGCTTCCTCAACCACTCGCTGTTCTCTTTGGAGGTAGCATTAAACGACCTGTGGAGCGTCCTCCTCGAAAACAATTCACTCGGGAGGCATTGTTGATGGAGCTTCTGGCAGCAGAGGAGGCAGATGAGGCCCCAGATGATGGTGCATTGGAGGGATCCGGTGATGACTATGACGGGAATTGAGTAGTCGTAATTTTTGTACTTAAGGCCTTAAAAACCCTTAAAGTTAAGCCCCCTTATTAAGAGTTAAGCCCTTACGATCAAATCCTACCATTAATAAGGGCTTAACATGCATCACTGCTGAGAAGTGCCCTGGTGCTATCCAGTGCTACTGTCCAAATCAGTCATGAACAGATTCTGCCACAATTCCACCAGCCGAGGTTTAATTTTTAAATTCAGTCAGATGTTGAACCCGATTCTGTAGTTGCAATGTATGTAGTTGGCGACTCATTTACATGGTTAGTCTGATTGCGTTTCCGGGGTCCGAACCGTAGCTCACGTTTGAACTCCACGTGACTTGATTTACGTGTCTATAAATATTCGCCTGCCGTGTCTGGCATGCGTAGTGATCGACTGTCATCACATAAGCTATATTACGAGTCTGACTTGGGAGACTAGGACACGGTAAACTCCATCGGTCTCATCCCCCATACTCTCCCCTTCGCAACGTCCAACGCCATCATTAAGACATTCCGACATGCAGTCTTATTGTATGAGAGAAGGGCCAAATTCAAAGCTAATCTTTGGAATCAGCCTACTCCGCATAAAGCGAATTCGGGGTCAAGTGATCCGCAGCAGCAGACGCAGAAAACACCTAGAAACATCCGATGAAGGAGAGTGAATTGGAAGTGATGTATTGGAGTGTGAAGATGAGGTTGGAGGCCGAGTTGGAGAGTGGGGGGAAGTATGTTCCCAGGGCGCAGTTTGATTTGGAGAATACAACTTGGATTGATTGACAATGTACTTATATATGATTGCCTTCAACTCACTAATTAATCTGTTGTATATGATGAACAAAACAAAGTAGACTTGCGGATATTTTAATGCTATCAAGTGGTTGCCGAGTGCCATAGCATGCAAATCAGCCAATACATTGGTCACAAGGAATCGAACTCCCCAAAAAAGTCCGCGATACTCTCTAACGCATGGGCAGTACTTCAAACAACTGGAGCACAGTACCGTATTTAACATCGTTAGACCATTTGTGAACTCGGACTAGACCCGAGTCTCTGAAAACATGTTTCGCGGATGGCTAGTGATTGGACAAACTTGGAGTGAGTGAGGTCGGACTTGACACTTTGAACCTGGTATATATCGACTCACCATATACTCCATTCATTCTGTTGAAGACTTGTATCGGTTCTGAGCAGGTCGTGCTTGGCTTCGGTGATCAACTTGGAATAGGAGCTGAGCAGCACTTGTGAGCATTAGGATGATCGTGTCGAGCCTCGTGAGTTGTGTATGCCAAGTGGACAGACCATTTTCAACTGCAAAGCAAATCTGGGTAAAAGTAAAATATACGGAGAAAAACTGGCCGTGATAGAATTTGAACTTGAGCTCGAAGCTGTTCAAAAAGGAAGATAGCCTTTGTATGGGGGCCGCCGGGCAACTGAGCCACGATCCCATTTATCAATTGCAATGGGGGATGAGATTGACTATGAAGTATTCGACATCACATGGCCGAAGGCAAAATCTACTCTGCGACGAAGGGAAATATGTTTCGCCGACAGAATTGCCCAAAAAGGCAAGAAACGCGTTACTGACGGTGCTCAAATGACTGAGCTACAACACCATAGAAGTCTCCTTGGGATCGACTATAAAGTACTTCTCGGCTGCTCAAAACTGTGATAAATAGGCTCAGTCTTAGTCAGCTCTTCATCGACGGCCATCCATGTCGGCAGCCATTTCCCACTGAGAGATCGGTCACCAAACCCCAACCCTCTTCCTTCTCTTGAGCGCAAGCACCACATTCTAACCTTGCGACATCGGATTCAAATTTCCGATCACACTAGCCAATGCACTGTATATCGTCGAAAACGGCGTTTGGATAGACGATTAAACGGTTTTAACGATCGCTTCTGTAATTGAAATGACCGGAAATCACACTTGTAGTTACGGTTTGGGTTTCCAGATTGTATGACTTTGTGGAATTTGATGTGTGGGGTTGCGAACCGGAGATCAAAACTGTTCAAGTTTCGAGGCTGAGGGAGGAGTGATGTAGGCATACTCGAATTATGAGTCTACTCGGGAGATGGTAGCATCGATCAGGTATTGAGTTATGACAAGAGACTCAATGATACACAGACTCGGACAAAAATTCTTCGGTTGCCTTCGATTTAATGCCTAAAACGGGAATCGAACCCAAACAAAGGTGGCTGTAATGGCAATGTCCAACTTCAGGAATGCGAGTAAACCATTAATAAGGATGACTCGGAGCAGTCAGAATCGAACTCGAACTCAAAGGGATAAAATATAGGCAAGTGGATGAATAACGGGAACACCAGCCAACTAAGCCATAGTACCCTGCCTATACTCTATACGTATGAAAGTTATAGACGTGTCTTAAATCTGTGCTTCGGAAGACCGAGGTTTATCCCGAAGCAGAAGACGTCGGGCGTGGAGTGTGACGGTGAGGATAGATGGAGAGTGGGAGTGGAGCATCCCACTAGTCAAATACTACATTGCAATTGCTGTGACTACACCTGAGATTCAGAATGAGTGCCTCGAAATTCGGAAATTCATAAACAGCAAAACGACAGATTTAAGCAAAACTAGTATACGAGAGCAGGATTGGGTGGCAAAGACGATGCGGGCGACTCTATATATGTAGGTAAAGGTTCTTCCGCTAGAATTGCTGTCCATGAATCTCGTGGATCGCTTGGGTTCACCGCAT
>QLOY01006011.1:0-11294 GCA_003313965.1 Megacollybia marginata
CTACCGAGGTCTATTGACCTTGCTTTAGGGAGCGCAGGTAGATTTGAAATAGAAACATAGAAACGATTGTAGTATTACGTGAATGATTGTATCAGTCAAACTCAGAGCCTGTTTGAGTAATTGTCACAGTGTGACATGACGGACTCGGAATTGCCACCCGATCTGTCGGGATGGCCCTTAAAGTAAGGTTCCTGATGTCTATGGTCTCTATGGACATTGTAGATGGCGCCGCGATGTAGTTGTTCACTGGGAACACTGGCCTCATGTGAGCAGGTGGCTCTTCTCCGTCAGTGGTGCTGTTGTGCAGGTGGTATCTGATTATCAACCCAGTGCTGTAGACTCATTTTGCATTTGAGTCAAAGTTCGACTCTCAATCCTTTCATTTTTCTAAAGCCTAGTGCTGCTACGTCGTGTATTCCATCAAGCCGTTGGTCTCCATGTATCAAGGTGGATATTGTTACTGTAGACGGAGCCACGATGTAATTGTTCACTCGGAACACTGGCTGGGTACTCCTCATGTAACCTTTTTCTCAATGTTGTTATGGGTGCTGTCGTGCAGGTGGTATCTAATTAATCCACTATATTGTCCCACTTTTGCATCCGAGACGTAGTTCAACTCTCCATTCGTTCATTTTTGAAGCCTAGTGCTACTATGTAGAAGTGCCCGGGGACCGAGTCATGACGCGTTTTAGTTGCTGTGGGCCTCATTTGACCAGGTGACTGTCCTTAATCAAGAGGTGCCATCGCGTATCCAATTGTCTGCAATTCAGAAAGGATATTTTTGCATCCGAGTCCTAGTTCGACTCTGCATTGTTTCACTTTCAAGCCTTGTGCTATGTGTGGGTGGAGTAGTACTGGAGTAGGCTACGTATGTCTGATGTTTAGTGTTCATATCTCCACGCGTGCAAGCAACGCGTTCAAAACGCGTTAGCAAGTACAGTACTTGCCCCAAATGACGCGTCTGAATCGGATACAGTACGCTCGCGAGTCGGAGTAAGTAGCCACCACCTCCATACACGTCCATATCGCGAAACGTGCTAAGAATCGCACCCGGAAAACCTCCGAAAGATCCGATCTAAATTCGGAACAATCCGAATCGCCTAAACGTGACTTTTAGTCAAATACTTTGTTGTCTTCTCCTCTCACCTCGTCGTCGATGGACACAACCTCACTAAACCTCCACGGACTCGCCACGTCGCTTGGGGATGGCTGCTGGGAAAGAGTTGGCCGAGGTAGGTTATCATCCTCACTTTGTTCCTACTAGAGACTGATTCGTGTTTTAGCTGCAGCTTAATCTCTGACCTCCCTCTACCGCTGTGGTCGACAAGCATCGAAACGGGCGTATGACGCTGGATACATCTTGGCCTGTGAAGATCCCCTTTCTATGATTCAACACAGGGTATCTGTGGTGAGGTTGGTATAGGTGAGATTATGGATTGGGTCGAGGCGAGACTTGAGGCTGTCAAAGCCAGACAGGGGGAAAGTATATTCGAGCTTTCGTACTTATCAGAAAAAAAAACAAGAAATCCATCAGTATTCTCAAGGTTTTCTTTCGTCTTTTTCGTCTTTTTCGTCTTTTTACCTTTTTCCGCAAAATGGGTCTATGTTCCTAGGAGATGGGGGGGCATAAGTGGAGGTCTACCTCATCCTACTATCATATAGATGGGTTAGGGAAGCAGTGTGACAATTCATGCCGGTATGCTCAGGGACGTGTCAGGGACAATGTCATCAGCTATTTTGAGCTTTTTTAGAAAATGAGCCTAACTTTTCTGCTTGCAGCTTTTCGGGCTTTTTCGCCTTGCTACGCCTTGAGCAAGGCGAAAAAAGCTTTACGTGAGAATACTGATGTCTATGATAGTCACGAGAGCGATTTGCGCTGCACTGCCGTGAATTGAACCTGTTGCACAAAAAACCTGATTGTCATTCAATTGATGCAAAGGTCCGCTGAACCATATTCATTTGGCAATTTAGAACGTATACAAGATCTTGAGTATGTTCTGGTCAATCGCAAGTGGTGCATCAAGCTGTTGGACTGAAACCCTTACGAATTTAAATGATTCAGTGACATTTAACCCACTACAGTACGCCCAGTCATACCGCGACTGGGAAAGCCCAACCGCAGATATGTAACTACTTAAGTGTAGGTACAGCGTTGCAACTAGCGCTGCGTAAGAAATATATAGGATTACATCTGACATTCATTCATTGATGGTTCCAAATCGCTTGTCTCAGAGAAGATGGTGCATTCGGTCGTGATCGATGATCATCAGATCATCAGATCTGGCCGTTATCCCGGAGCACAGCGTTCTACCAGCTGTCTTGTTTTCCCATACTGTCCTACAAAGAACGGTTCCATCGCCCGGATGGTATTCGATGTTGAGAAGAAAAGAGATGTTTTTGATCGCACTCAAGTTCTAGTCTCCATCGTCTCACTTTTCAAGGAACCTCCAACCAGGACGAGTGCGACTCTGGCGTGCAATACACCAACAGTCCGATAGAAGTAAGTATATGGATCGAACCGGTGTATTGGTTTGAAATCTATGACTCATAGAATCAGGAGCCAGGTAGACCACGCAACACATGAATCAAGTGCTTACCGGATATGCCTTCCAATCCACTCGCTTGACATTCGAACAGACATCTTTACAACTATGAGATAGACCGTACGGCCGTCGGACTTGGGTGCAATAAAGAGACGCTCGACCAAAACATGTATACACACTTGCACTCACAAGTCACCATCACCTTTTTCAGCGTGACTTTTCTGTTCACTGACCTCTCTGATTCCACTCTTCCTCTATGAGCAGCATGTGAATATTACGCGTGTTATTTGATACATATTTTACTGAGGCTGGAGCAGAATTATTCGAATTATGGGTACCCGATCAGCGTCAGTGTTCTGTCTGGATAGGTTTCCTCGTTTGAGCTCGGAAACGGTCACGGATCTCTTCTTCTGTCATAAGTACAGCTCGAACGCTAGGGTTGCCGCCTATCCACTTCATTTACCCGGGATCATTTCTCTATTGCTACGTGCTCATAACTATGTAAGTGCTCTCCAGGTATTCTTATCCTTCTAAAAGCTTTGCCAACCTCCGATAATAATGCATTAATAATGCCCTAAACGGTGAGTATTCCCAAATTTCCTCCTTTTGCTTTCTCATGGTACTTCTAGTTTTTGTCGATAAGCCAAGCTACCGTGAGTCCGTGAAGATTTCACACTCATACTTCCTCCAAGAATGAGGAATGTCCTTGTTGCAAGGTCTCGACAAAGCTAGCGACCTGCGTTTTCGGTCTTTGGCCTATCTGTCGACGATATCAGTCGCGATGGTGGTAGTGCGGTTCTTGGGGTTAGGACCGAGAGACTGACGATTGTCTCCTGGGAGCCCTTAGAATCCTGGGACCTACCGAGTAGTCCTTGTCTTCAACCGGATATAGTGTATGTATCGCTTTTTCACAGTGTTTACTTCTGACAACATCGTTATAGTCGTGTTTTTTACCATCTCATACCCAGAGTATCACCCAACTTGGACACAAACCCGCTCACTCTCCATTTCCGCACGTCAATTTTGTGCGCATTCTATCGGCATCTTGGAAGAAGTGTGTTGGTCCAAACCTAAGGACGGGAGGAAGCCATGTACAACGCAGGAGAAGGCGAATCAAATTTCTCCTTGCCGGAGGATCATGGAGAAGAGGGACTTGCTCGACTTGGTCCAGCAGCATTGGTCCTTCAATTTCCGTAAGTGTTCTCCACATTCCTATGCTCTGTAATCGACAAATCTGCAGTCCTTATTACAGAGAAGCCCAGGCTGTACAACCCTATTTCAATAGAGAACTAATATAGTTAAACTATCTTTACTATATTTGGGTCTAAATGGTATGCTCTAGCCCAATATCAGAGGTGGGTCGACAAAAACTTTTCAGACCTTGGCATTGACCCTCCCTCCCTACCTGCAGTATGGGATTTCTGATCCGGTACCACCTTGATGCCAAGGTACTGATGCTGTTGAAACAAAGTTTCATCACTGAGTTACGGGCTTGGTATTGCCACCTCCACCCCCACGGGATGATCTATACATATTCTGGATATATACAGTATGATTTAAAACGGTGAGGTAAAGAGAGCCTCTAGCATGCTTTTCGAAATGTTACTAGTCAGGCGCCGCCATCGTACAGATTTCAAAGCAGTGTATACGTATGTATAGATTACAGAAGCCTTAGAAACCATCGTGAAATTTCGAACGACTCGAAATTTGAGTTCACCAGACAATCAACCAGTCGCTTGACAGGTCAACATGCGACTCCGACGGATCACCAGAAAGCTGCGGATTGTGTAAATGTCAAGAATCTTCTTGCCGACGCAAATGAAATGAGTGCTGCAGGTCCGAGACTCGTAAACGTGGGCAGCTAACGTCAAACTCTGGGACTTTTCGAAATGTTGTTGGCAACAAATTTGAGCTCGGCCCCACGGCACTAAGTCCAGTCAGTTCCGAGCAGCGTTGAGCTTTCGACTTATCAGCGGGAGCGTCGCTGTGGAGGAACCCGTTAGCTGGAAACTGGCGATGATCTGCATAGGGAACCGGGTAGCTGCTAAAGGCCGCTGAAAAGCCATTGAGCGCTTCCAAGCAATTCAAAGTGTTTCCTGTTGCACTGAACTGGGCCAGGGCGGGCACCGCCCGCCCTGGGGCTCTGCATAGTACAAAACTTCGTTACCCGTCTGCATAACGATGCCATCAGCAATGAAGAGCGCCACCTCCACTTATTAAGTATAATTGTGTAGTGCCCCATCGTATATAAAAGATCAGTTTGAACATTCAAGCCCAACATCTACACTCGTCTTCAATAAAGTCAGTCACAGTCGACATAAACATGTTTTCCGCCAAAACCTTCAATCTCTTCGTCCTTTCGATCATGATAACGATGGTCATGTCCAGTCCTGCAACCGAAGTCAGTCTTCCGACGTCTTCAATACCCGCAATAATCTTGATTTTACAGAACCTTGTCACCAAGGATAACTGCAACGATCACCTTGGTCGTTGCGACGAAAACGGCTGTGCAGGAGTCTTTCCTGACCCTAACTCCATTGATGGAATCTGTACTGCGGGACAGTTCAATGGCTGCCCATGCAACAAGTGCGGTGACACGAATGGATCTTGCGAGGATAACGGATGCTTTGGTGTTGATCATGTTTGCACCCAAGGAACCTTCCAGGGCTGCCCTTGCAATTAACGATGAGAGACTTACTACCTCAAGTTGCCTATATCGTAGGAGATTTCAATATGTACAAGTATGTTTGACTCGATTTGATTAAACCTTGAATATTGTTGAGTCTTGAATTGTTGGAATCACGGGCTTCGGGTGAGATACATAGGAACAAATAATATTGGTACATTCATCATGCGACTCTGGTTTCTTATCTCGTACACATGAGCAGGCAGGAAATGATATCGACATTTGATGTACACGTTCGTGATCGCATGATCCAATGAAGATCAATCAATCACTCGATTTAGTAACAGGTGCTGGCTGGTCAGGCAAAGACCTCGGAAAGACATGATCTAGGCTGAGACGTAAACAATACACTGGAAAGCTGTGGATGTGCATTCATGCTACTTGTAGGCTACTACAGTGGCTCCAGTAGAATATCAATTCATACTTACTGTACTCAGTAATCACGTCCCGCTATCGCAATTTGACCGCATGCATACTGACTACTGGTAGTAATTCAAATGTTAGATGATGATATTAAGCACATTAAAGCGACGTGCACACATTATATATATATATGGGCCGGCCGGACCGGACCGCGGCCAGTCTAGTCCTCCCTCAATGTCTTCTGGTAACAATCTGACAATAGTTCTCAATGCTCTTCACTGCTCTGTTGCCCTCCTAGAGGCGTATGACATTCAGGTCCCGTCTTCGGTTTGCGAAAGCAAGTATTCCGTTGTTTCTGACTCCGCCAATGGCATTTAAAGTTTTGGAAGTCATCCCTCCAACGAGACCATCGTCTGCCCTGTCAAGTACTTCCGACCTCGACTAAGGGCAACATTGAGACCTCTGCACAGGCACCTCGACCTGGCGACGCTGTTGCTGTTGCTTCATTGTCGACGCTCACTGCCGCAGAACCTGGCAGCAAGGTTCTCACGTCTCCGGAGCAAGCGAGGGAGGCTGGGGTGAGAGTTCAGGAGGGGTAGGCTGTTGTTCGTACTACTTAAACAAAAATTGCTGCTCATGTATGTGCTATATTGCAATCAGACTGTCTTGTTTGCTGAACGAAAATATGTGAGGGTCAATCAAAGTAATACTACAGTAGAGACTCGAATTTAAGACCCAAATTCCTTCCATTCTATAGATTGGTAGGATAGCTCTGCCGCTTCATGCATTTCCATCAAGGCAATGCGACCATCCTCCGACATTAGACCCAATTCTCCATCACTCAGCCCCATTGATACGCAACGAAGACATTCCTTGAGAGATTCAGCTCGACTTGTCCTTGGATCGTAACCTGCTACATCCTGCAGTGATTGGACTAGTTCACAACTGTGATTGTAAAGGTTAGTAATGTTGGCTATTGTGGAATTCAGCAGAATAGATCGATTGTCAGGCTGAGACAGCGATGGGACCGTGACGATCGAAGTCAGCATTGCATCGAGAAAAGCAGTTGGAGTATCCATGACAGTGGCATCGAGCTTTTGTTGAAGCTCACAGATACTCTGAGCATAGTCCATTCTAGCCAATAATTAGGAAGAAGTGGAATAGTAGAGCAAATGCATACATAAGTTCCTCGACTTCATTGTCAGCATCCTCGCTGAGTGTAGCATTCGACTTGGAAGCCGAAGTACTCTCACATTGCCTAGCAACAGTTAGAACTCATACACAAGCTATGGGAGCCCACTGACTGCTTGTTAGTGGCATATTTCTGGCGCAGTCGAAGGGTAATTGCCTCCCTGTTTCTTTATTCTCAGCCGACTCGGATTATGCTGAATTGAAGAATCACCGCTTACTTGGCATAGTGTCTAGCACGATTAGCACGATTAGCTGCAACTCTCTCGGCTCGAGTTTTGTAAAGAACATGACGAGGCATGAAGTATGAGGGAAGAGATATTACACCTGAGTCATAGTTCGGCTCTAAATCGTGCTTTTTCTTCTGACTTTTTGGATAAGTGCTTTCCACTGAGCGGATTTGTGTAATTTTTGGATATGTTATCTCTCAACATATCACAAATGACTCTATCATACTAAAATGATATGTGTATCTTAGAACTCGATGCAAGAGCTCAATTTTCGACTCATTCCTGTTTTGGACTTTGTTTGGTTGAACCAAATCGACCGGCCTCGTCCCTGCCAACCCATTTTCCTACAGCTCAATCGTTTATTCCTGCGGCACAAAACCTTTTCACTGTTGCTTAATTCCAGAGCGTCACTTAAGAAGTGCTGGTAGGTGGTTCTTTTGTTTTGTCCCCCCGAAATGCTGACTCTAACTGAGAATATTCCCGATACTGCTGTGCGCAAACTCGTTGAGGCTTTTCATTATGATATGCAGCCCCTACCCATCAATGTCAACTTTGGCGACCAAGTCGAGGCCATCTGGCGCCTTCATAATCGTCTGAATAAGCAACAACCTGTCTTGCCGGCCATTGGAGATGCGCTGCGGAAGGTATGTTTGTTGTTGTTGCGGTTATTGTAGACTAAGGTATTATTTTTCAGCTCATATTTACGGAGCTCGAATATCGCTATGCTGCTTCGGAATCCACAGAGGAGGCCCAAATTGTTTGCCGCCAAGTATCCTCGCTCCGTCTAACCACTCTCATGAGAGACTGTGAGCTCATGAAGTGGATCCGTGAATATGACATCATGGTCAACTACGGTAACCGCCTTGACGTGTTCAAAGGGGCTCTGCTACGCGAGTCGGGATGAGCGTCCTACCATTGGCAAAGAACTGTCGGGCGACTGGGTCTGCTCTATTGACTTCCTTTCTGCTCCTGGTACGTTTTACCTTAGTCTTATGATGTAACTCATATCACGGATAGCTTCGTCTGTTGACTGTGAACGTGCCTTCTCTGGCGGTCGTCTACAAGTCAATCACTTGCAGCATGGAATGAATGACTTTGCAGACATTCAAAGCTCAAATGGCTGTTGGTTCATGGGTGAGTGCACCATTCTGGAACGATGGAGGCTTTGAGGCAATGAGAGGTATAATAAAAGCCAAGATGGATCCAAAACCCCGAAAGAAGAATACCAACAAGGGCAAGTCGAAGGCAATTGCTGTAGATGTCTCCGATTCCGATGTCGAGATGATTTAAACCACTGATTTATCTATTTTCTTAACTAATACATATATTGACTGAGCCATCCACGGGTGATCCACCTATCTGTGGATTGACCTGCGGATTAATCCGCACCCACCGCTTACTTATCCGCACGGATGCGGATGTGAAGACACGATGCAGCCGGTGGGTTACGGATTTGATCCGGATCAATCCGTGCTAGACCGTACTGGTGCAAACGAAAGTTTCGAAAGCTTTTTGCGTTTGAATGCATTCCATCAATACAGCTCCCGAATCATCAGTCGACCAATCCTTTACCAGAACTCTAACCCTATTGTTCCATCGACTATCGAATATGATCAGAGGACTCACAAATTGAGAAATTAAGTGAACTCGCCCAACGTAGACTTTGCCGATTTTGTTTGCTATCCCAACGGTGCCTTTTGCCATTACTTCGTGGTTAATTCCCATGCCTCTGAGCTTCTGTTCCACAACTGCTTTGTACTGCGGTTCGAGCACGCTTCCCCTCCAATGGATGACGAGTGCCCGCTTCAAACATAAGCATCCATTGTAAGACAATGTTCAGACAAACACTTACCGGAACCAACTTGCAAGTGAAGTCATCAACGGGAATTGGCATCGACAACACAACAACAAACATTAACATGGGAAGGCAGAATATCGTAGAAAGGAATCGCATAGCATAAAAAAGAGACTAGCTCTGGTTTGTATGGGGAGTCGAATAATATGCGGGAGACCAGCTCCCAGGTTTTGCATTGGGGAACGCTCTCTTTTATACCACCCTGAAAACTATATACCATATGGCCATTCGCCTATGCGGTCAATTGAAAATGCTCATTTGGTCGGCTGATAGCCTCGACGTTTCATATTCTATGTTTCATTATGTATGTAGTTGCAGCTGTTTTGAATGTACGGGTTTCATCGCTCGAGCCACTTGGCTGGTTGTTTTCTTTTTGAGCAATCGTTCGCACCCAATACATTAAAAGCAGTCCCTGTCCTTCCCTGTCCTTCCCTGTCCTTCCCTGTCCTTACGGACATATATATAGCCTCTGCCCACTTATGCCCCGTTTAGGCATGACCTGAACCGGGTGATCCTAAAACCGGCTAGGTTGCTCAATGCTTATTCATTTACTCGTTTCATCTTTTTGGCAACAGAAGTTGGGTCCTGGCTGGTGTATACGTATCCAATCTACTGTTTGTTTCTCATTTGCTTTTCGACTCCCATGCATCTGATTCCTCAGGTTTTCTGAGTTGACCGGCTCAGCTTCAAGCTCGATGTTGGACGACATGAACTCAGAAATTTTGGTTTACCTACCATATTACTGGGTTCCCACGGTCAGATAACTGGCAAATAACTATGTTATCTGCCAGTTCGTGCAGAATAGCACTGTCCCGCCGCTTTTTTGTGCATCTAAGTGTTGTAGTATGTTACTGTAGCCTGAATACACTCTCTATGAAAGTATGAAGACGGCGCATTCGCTGTGTTGACCGGCGTCTGCAAACGGTTATCTGCCATACATTGCACAGCCACCTGTTATCTGCCGAGCGCCGACAGCGCCTGATGTCAGCATTTCTTTTCCTCTTTTCCTCCATCGCGCGTGCACTGTTCTGACGCGTTAACGGTCCTAGGACCACTATTATAGACCTATTGTGTCAACTACTTTACTAAATCACTCTAGGTAAGTATTCAGCTATCGTCTTGCTTTTGCCGCAACCTTACTCTTTCAGTGCTTTTCTATCTCTGTTCACCTACCTATTATATACACAATGGACTCTGAAGGTGCTTGCCGTCCACGTGGACGACCTAAAGGCTCAAAGGATGGTCCGAGGCCTCCTGGGGCTAAGCCGAGAGGTCGTCCGAGAAAGAACAAAGGACCTGCCTGTGAGTAATTAGTAGCAATCAATCCGCGCTGCAATACACTATATGAGTGACTTACAATATCGGCAGCTTCTGATGTTAATCAAGAACCACCACATTCCTTGCATCCTGTTGATCCCATACCCCTGGCGGAAACACACACCACACCACTGAACAATATCACACTCCGTAATCCTGGTCTTGCTGTAGCAGAAGACAATGACAACAATCTTTTTGGTAATGATGATACTGCTAATTTCAGCATGGAAGACTGGGCCCGAATTGACCAGCTTTGCCGAGGTAAGTCTGTTATTCACATTTTATCAGTCTAATGATAGTTCGATACCAGCTACCACTCCTACCACCACCACCCCTTTGTCTCCACTTCCTGGACCTAATCCAGTTCCTTCCGATTCTCCTCCACAACCATCAGTTCCTTCCACCCCTCACGTTATAAACCGGGAGGAGCCGCTTATTCCTGATATTGTAATAGGCTCGGAAGTAGACCGATTTGAGAAAACCGAGCGACAGAGAATGCTGAAAGCCGCAGCGGAACATTCCAAATCACGTAAGTAGCTGCTTGACCAGTTAATTAGCATGGTGTCTTATGAGCGCATAGGTCCCTTTTTCACTCATCGTCCTTGTTCTGGAGATGGATATGATGCAGAGGATAGCGAGGAAGAGGAAGAGGATATGGATTCTGAGGATGAAGAGGATCGTGTTATGCTCAATCCAGCAATGCAACAGGATGGCGTGCAGGGTTCTGGCAAAAGTACACTTCGTTTACTGTATCTTGAATATGATTTGATTCGTTCCAGCTTGGTTTAAGAAACCGAAGTATATGCAAACTTGGTTGTATAACTGGTTTGGAGAGGTGGTCGGCCCGCTTATCACTCAGCGAGACAAAAAAGATAAACGCCAGCTTGCCAAGCCAGTACTTTTCACTGAATCTCGCTCATATACTCCCGCTACCTTCTGGATAACCCAACCTGAGCCTGTGTTAATGCTGCATCTCAACCGGTTCGATCCGGTGGCTCTCTATCGACCTCGTGTCTTTCTTTGGCTACCCCATTTTTTTGTCGATTCTCTGTGCTGTCCGTCTTGTGGGAAAACTCTTGAGAAGAATGGAATGCTCAGACCTCGCCGTATCA
>QLOY01006016.1:0-20253 GCA_003313965.1 Megacollybia marginata
CAGAATCGCATCAGAATCGCAGTCCGAATCGTTACTGAATCGTCGACTCTGACCGCCGCTATTGCGCTCATTTGAACATCATCGACGCCCACACCTATGCCAACACGAACAATAATCAACGTTGGTGCGATCCCCTTCAAAAAGCTGACTCGATCTTCAAGTTGTCGTATCTTCACTCACCATAACTTCCGAAAGAACCGCCAGAGACGCATATGCAGGAAGGGGCGGAAAGTAAGTAAGCCTGACATACTGAGCAAAATCCCAAGTGCATATAATGAGAAGCATGAGCAAGGCGGCAACATAGATGATGCCGCTTTCCAGTCTACCTTGATGTTCAGGGTCATGCGACAAGTTAGGCTTGGCTCAATGACTGAAATAGGAAATAGGGAATACTAGAATAGATACTGGAAGTGAATGGAATGCTGAGTCGATTTTTCAATGGAATCGATAAACCAGTGTGGGGGGGAAGGAGAGTTCCCACTCAGTGACCAACTGAGGTGAAGCCCCAAAGGCAAAAGCGTCTGAAAGCACCGAAAGACTTCTAAATGGATCAAAGGTGCCAAAGACGTGAAGAGACGCGTTGGAAAGACCAAATGACGCGTAGAGAAAGAGGGGCTTCTGGGAAGCTTTCCTGAGCGTGCCGGGAAGTCTGAAATGGAAATCTGAGTCTTGATAGTGATCAGACAATACCCAGCATACTATAGGGTCGAGGAGGGAGGGCCAAGAAAAACGCTGATGTCTAGATGCGACTATGATAAGATCGTAAAGCAAGATCTGCATCAAACGAAACCATGAGAGATGAAGCGAACTGGGCCCCAGCCGCAGCTAGACATGTATCACAAGATAGAAGAAAAAGAGAAGAACATCATGTACCAGCTGTACAGAGATAAAGAATGAGAGGTGCTGCAACGATAGCTGCTCTTTTTCCCCAGACATGATAACAACGGTAAATCTGCCCAAGTGAGTAGTCAGACTTGAATCAGGCAAATCCAAGCTCCTTACCACGATAGCATCTGCAACGAGACTAATGACAGATGAACTTCATGAAAAACACGGATCTGACAGCTGACCTTGCAAGAAGGAAGCATCCCTTAATTGCTACCACAAGTCCAAAGTCTGCACCATATGCACCATATGCACCAATGGCGGAAGGTGATGAAAGGATTGCATAATAAACAATTGGACCGTCACCAACTTGAGCTCTGGTGAAGGTCAAGACATAACTGAGCACAACACGGATCGTGGTTAAAGTGAACAAGGTCGTCATAAAGCCAAGTAAAACTTTGTAACCCGATCTCTTCCGAGTGACCAGGACATAGACACAAAGAGGATAGAGGATGGAATACACTCCTAGTAATACGGTCTATTTGAGTAACCATTCGGGGTAAGGTACCATTACCATAGAGAAAAGTGTCAATCTTTTCAAGGTTAGTATCATCTTGTTTGCAGTTGCTGTATCATTCACCATCAGCGGGGCCAAGTCAGAATACGTGCCCTGGGGCAGGTCAGAATACGGCGGAGGCCCGCTCGCCGGGGCTAGGTCAGAATAGGAGACATTGTTTCCGAAGTTTGAAGATGATGTCGCAGACATGGCAGTGAGGACAGAGGCGAACACTTGTCAGATCTGCAGACCTTATATATATGATGAGTTTCAGTAGTAAAGCTAGTATTCCCACTCGAAGGGCTGTTCATGATCGTCATCCACTGATTGTTGAAAGGCACAGAATTGGTAAGGATTCTTGAATAACAGAGATCCAAGATATCGATCTAGCTTACGTGTATACGAGTTAGCTTTACAGCCCACAACGAAGTACCAAGTACTTACATTAAACCAAGTGACCTACACGAAGGCTCGAGAGCCGGTGCAAACGTGTAGTAAGCAAACATCATCGATTGCCATCCTAGTTGCAACCCGAGTTGGGAGGGAGGAGCGTGAGGGTAGTTTTGCCAAACATTTGCTGTAGAGACTTGATTGTATGGTCAGAGATTCTTCAATTACTGTACACCCCATCCGAGTCCGTAAGTCGCTCCTCTAGCCTAGACCTGACGCAGGTCTCTCAACTATCACGCGTTGAGAGACCAGAAAATAACTCGCATAGAGCCATTTCGTCACAGCACATGCTGTGATCTAGGTTTATTTAGTATAAAGAACCTTGCACTAATCCTGACGCAGTCCACGGCAAACTGTCGAGGCCGTGCACGTGAAATTCACGTGTAGGTCTCTTTTTTGCTTCGTATTTGCTTCGTACTTATCTCTCTAACTTGATTATACAACTGAGACTGGTCTATAAGTGATAACTAATACAATGTTTTGATGCTCAAAAGTGAGTACAATGACAAGAAATAAAATTGAATTGTGTCAATGCGAGTTATTTTCGGAATTAGACCAGGCGGTCCGAAGAGGTCACGTCACATTCGACCTCTCTCCCTCGGATCCGCCTGGGGACGAGGCTACCTCTAGCCATCTAGGTTACTACTGTTTTCTGTAGGTCTGTATTAGCCGTAAATTTACGGTTATACAGTCCCGTAATCCGTAGTTTGAAGTGCTAACTTAAGAGGGACTGTCAATCATTAACGCAAGAGTACCTAACGTAAATAATTGCTATGGCCACCATCCTTGTTGATCACATGATGATTCGAGACTACTTCTTCCGAACTATCATGTCGGCAACAGATGTTCGCGTCCTTGAAGTGTCTACGACTACAAAACGCGAAAACCGTCCAGACCACTGGGTCAATGATCAAGGTACTACATTCAGAAATCCCTGGAGTAGCTGGCGCGATCATGACTGGCACGATCAACTTTATGTGTGTGATTGTGCTGACGGCTCTATACGAGACAAACCAAGCCATAGATTGTTTTACAACACTCTAAGACATACCCTACTCTTCCAAGCGATGTTTCCAAGCTAATCCCAACACGCAAGCCAACCTGGGATTTCCAAGGACAAGATGCGCTCAGACTGAAAGCTACATGGATAGGCCATGCTTCATTCTTTGTGGAGCTCCCAGCTCGTTCATTTGATGAGAAGGCTGTCGCTCCAACCCGTGGTGCCCGCATTCTTTTTGACCCGATCTTTAGCGAACGATGCTCTCCAGTTCAGTGGGCTGGGCCAAAGAGGATTACTCGTGAGTAGTAATACTGTAGATATGTCTGTTGCCTTATCTTGTTTTTGCTTTAAGCGCCTGCGTGCTCCATTGAAGAACTCCCAGAAATTGATGCTGTGGTTATCTCGGTATGTAAAGATTGATATGTCCAGCCTCTAAGATACTAGTTGACATTTAGCACGACCACTATGACCAGTGGGTATTGAATTGTCGAAATCCTTAGCTGATATCGATGCAGTCTCGATGGTCCCACCATCACCAAACTGGCGTCTTTACCGCGAACTCCTCATTTCTTTGCACCACTTGGAAACCAAGATCTTCTCGTATCCATGGGCGTTCCTGAGAGCCATTGTCACTCTTTAGATTGGTGGGCAAGTCAGAAACTTGAAGTGCAAGTACCTTCGCTGGACAAGGATAAGGCTGCAACAGTCATTTTCGAATTGACCTGCACTCCTAGCCAACACAATGTTGGCCGCCACTTTATGGATCGATTTCATCACGCAAAATCTCTGTGGTCATCCTGGGTAGCACGGGAAGTGCTTCCGCAATCCTCCTCTGCATCTGTCAAATCAGTGTTCTTTGGTGGTGACACTGGATACAGGGCTGTCCTTGATCATCAGGATGAAGATCAAGTTCCGATGTGTGAAGCTTTCAAACAGATCGGCGAGCGCTTCGGTGGAATGGATCTTGCTATCATTCCTATTGGGTAAGAACCATTTTCTGTCAGTGGCGGGTTCTCAATACACAGTGCATATATGCCACGGAGATTCATGTCCGCGATACATTGCTCGCCAAAGGATAGCGTCTTGTTATTTAAAGATCTCAAGGCTAAACACGGCTTGGGCATGCATTGGGGGTAAGATTAATTTCCGATCATCTTGTTAAGTTACTAATGTTTCAGCACGTTCGTTCTCACTAGTGAGGCTATTATGGAGCCTCCGAAGAAGCTCAAAGAAGCGTGTGTAGAGGCAGGCTTGGGGGACGGCACTTTTATTTGTACGGATATAGGCCAGACCATGTTGTACTAAAGAATTGGGTGAGGCCTCAAACTCTACAACACAAATCCGACGGTGCTGCTATTGTCACCAGGTCCTTTTCCGCTGCGATCGACCGGAATTTGTACCATCCGAACGTCCTCAAGACCCTGCAAATCACGAGAAACCGTTGTAACAAGTGAAACTCGACGTGATTCGATAACGAGATCACCGTCGTCACTGTCTTCTACGTCATTGTCTTCTACCGAAAGCGGCGCACCGATGTTGCCAATCAAAGAACCATGCGCAAAATCCATAGGTTCGATTGATTTCAAGTCGCCCAAGTTGACATCTATAATCTTTTCGACGGAGCGCAGATTAAGGACTAAACGTTGTCCGAGTGCTGGTGCAACTCTGCATTCGAGTCAGTTTTCATCCTATGTCGGCTCGCAGGACGTACGAAGTCTGTAGTATGATAACGACTCTGGCCACCCGAATAGACTGGAGGACGTCTTAATTGTCATGAAACTTGTGCAGAGTCATAAACTCACTAGGGAAGGGATCTATACAGATCGTTTAATGGAATATCTTACCAACGGATCCACTCACCTGGTTGAATATCACTGTGAAGAGCAACAGAATCTCAACCCCACTGGCGTTGTTTATACTTCTGGATAACGATAAGTAGATCACTCACAGATAGTACATCAGTCCTAGATATCGTTGAGCATGTTTGGGCATATGAACAAATGACTGACCATCTCTAAGGATATAATAGCTATAAGAGTTCTTAACACCTATTTCGCGAGTATGCCTCAAAGTTCGAACAGACTTTGCGACAGTCAGGGATAACACCACTGTATCGAAAGCCAGGGCTAACGCTGCGGAAGCTGTATTCCCTAGAGGATAGTCAACAATCAGTCGCCTCTTGACAATGATACGAACATGTAGCGAATTTCCCTGTTAGACTCTGACTGCAGCTACCAAACTCCCGAAACTCGGGGCTTTGCACAGCAACTTTGGCTTGTACGACGAAGAAATCGGCCTCGTTATGTACTCAGCACGCTTTCCGAATGAGTATATTGTTAGACTTACAGCGCTGATGAACACTTTCACAGATGCCAGAATCAGTAAAAGAGTTAGTATGATCCAGTTTCGACGGTATATGGCGAAGGTTCGCAACGCAAAAACGCCTAAAGTAAGAAATGATTGAATGCGCCACTGAATAAAAGACTACATACCAGATAAAGCTGCCGAAGAAAATATGAACATGACCTGTTCGACGTAGATTATCGAGACACAGCTAAGTTGATTCAGTCCAATTACGTCCTCCATAGCAAGCAAGTAATAAGGATACATACCCCTGTTATACCGTCTGTTAGTGAGATTGCCCAATTTGTGCAAAAAAAAACTGACTCTGTTAGAGCGAATGGGCAGAAAAAACGCCATGCTGTAAATAACTTGATAGAATATGGTGGCATATCGTAGTGTAATGAAGAGAGCAAACACCAGTGTCTTTTTGGGTTCCCATATTTTCGTTACTTCGGATGAAAGCGTGAGGAAGAAATCGTATAGGATTAGGACTGCGGTATTGAAATTTTGATTAGAGAAGATGGAATTCTGTTTGCATACTTACCTCCTGTAGCGTATTCCGCCGAAATAGCGACCCGTCTGGTTGAAGGCCAGTCAAAACGACGGCGAAAACCCCAATTCAGACGACCTACCCAGACTCGAGCGAGGAGAAGAGTGCTTGGAGAGCCGCTGGGGTTAATTGAGATGAGGACATGATACTATGAGTCTATGATACCGCTCAGAAATGCCTACCTTAAGCAGCGAATCTTATATGATAAAAATCTCTGTGCTGGATTGGGCTTCATCAATCAGGATCAAAGCCCCTTGCAGTCAATAGACGTGGTTTCACCTTTCTCAGTAACTCCCATCTTACCGAGTAAATGAAATTAATCAGAAGTATGATCGTTGAAGCAGGAAAGGAAAGGAAAGTGATCCATCAGCGGAGTGTGACGCACGTTGGTTACGTTTGGTAAGGCCTGCTACCTGCCAAGCCCGCCTCTAGTACACCTCCGTATGTCAAACTGTCTAATTTTGGTGCCGGTACAATAGTTAGCCTTAGAGCATCAGGAAAAGGCTGTGGGCCATCTGTTTGTGCGCTTGTACCGAAAAGTGTCACGGCGTTAAATGCCAGCGTTTCTGCGAGTTAGTTAGAATGGCATCAGGAAAAACGGCTGGGTCTTCGAACCCACCCGCGCCACCAAGCTCCGCCTTAGGATCGTCAGAATATGAGACATTGTTTCCAAAGCTTGAAGATGATGTCACAGACATGGAAGTGAGAACAGAGGTGAACGCTTGGATGTATGATGTAAAGCTACTATCCCCGAAGGCTGTTCATGATCGTTGTCCACTGATGATCATTGAAGGGCACAGAATTGGTGAATATTCCTGAATACTAGAGGTCCAAGATCTAGCTTACGTGTATACGAGTTGGCTTTACAGCCCACAACGAAGTACTAGGTACTTACATTGAACCAAGGTACCTACACGAAGGCTTGAGAGCCGGTGCGAGCGTGCATGATATAGTAAGCAAACATCATTGCTGTTCCCTGATTGACGGTTATCAGTTGCAACCCGAGTTGGGAGGAGGCCTAGTTTTGCCACAGAGATTCTTCGATTGCTGTATGCCCCGAATCCGTGCCACTCGCTCCTCTAGCCATCCAGGTGGTTTACTACGACCGTTTTCGCAGTGATTTTCGACTTGCATCCAAGGAGTCTGTCAGTCTTCAGAGAGATGACTGGCATTTGGAAGAGTATATCGGCAGACTTACGGTGCCGATAAACACCTTCTTAGACGCCAGAATCGGTCAGTTGCGATCAAGGCAGAAAACGCCTACAGTAACGTAAGCAATAAGAAAATCGAACATTAATAATCACGTGGGTTGAATCGGCGTGTTCCGAACCGTTGATCTTCGACGCAACTTCGACGAGTCAATTACAAGATCCAGAACTTTTGCAGGTAAATAATTACCTTTACTTATAGTCTCTTACACCATGTAAGGGTGGGATGTCAAGGCTCTAACATCGCTGTCATCCATTGCAATAGAATCTATTGTTTCCCGCAAATGCCTCTGACTCGGATCGATATCCGGTAACCATTACCACTCATGATGGTGACAACTTTCCAATGCAGAAAGCCAAGCTGCAACCTTCAAAAATTGCCAGCCAATAGTAAGGAATAATACAACTGGGACTCGTACTACGTACGACCTTCAATATGCGCCTGCGCCTGACCCTGGTTTGCATCGAATAACTCCAAGATTCCAATGTCATCCAGGTCCCAGCAGTCTCTGTCTCCATAAAGAACGTCGCCGGTTTTATCTTCAATCCGAACAATGACACCTTTTGTGCGTAGGTCAACGAATGAACGACGTAGAGGATCGGATATATCTAGCAATTTGGGTGTTTCTAGATGTACAGATTTGAGAGCCCCACGGGAAGTGATCAGGTCAAGTAAGCTCGTAAGATTTAATGAGGCACGGAGGCCGAGGGAGAGGGACTTGAGGTTTACAAGCCCGGTGGGATTCGAATCTGACAAAGACAGCTTGGATAAGAAGTCGTTGTTAATCATAGGGTCAACAACTTGAGAGATTCTTGAAGAGGGTTCGGAGAGGGAGAGGGTTGTTAGACTAGGCATGAGCTGAAGTAGGGAAATTAAATCTTTAGTTCTTAACCATATGTTTTGGAGGGAGAAGGCTGTGATGGCAGAAGCACGACAGAGGAAAGAGGGGAGGTTGGTTTGCGACCAATGATCATTCTCAGTGTCAGATAGACCCTCACGGGAGTATGCGTATCCGTCGGCGATCAGAGTTAGCGATGTGAGAGATGGAAGGATGAGATTGTCAAAGACGTGTTGCATGGCCATTTCGGCTAGTATGTTTGAGAATGAGATTGTTAGAGAAGTGAGATCGGATTTGACGGGTGTTTGAGCAAGGGAAGGTGATGAGATGTATGCTTCAAAGTTGAGTTTGGATAAGATCGGCATTTTAGGGAGGGATCTAAGGATATCCGAGATGTCTCCGCTTGCGACCGTCAAATTTGTAATACGGGTCCACGGAAATGAAGTGAGGCTAGGGTTGATCCAATCCAAAGCCACTGTATGTAATTGTGGGACATTGAACAGATGGAGATTTTTAGAGACGCACGATGGCCCAAGTGTCAATGTGTGTAAGGAATTTGTAGCAAGTCCGCTTATGATTTGCGAAACAAGGGGGCCAGCGTCACAATCGAGATATAGAGTTTGCCATCTATGGGCTTGTTCGAAGAGTAAACGGACGATGGGAGGAATTTCGGTAAAGATCTCCCAAACTTCAATCCGAATAAAGAGGTAAGAGTCGCCGGCTGAAAGATCTAAGAGTCTTTTCAATAACAAGTATTTGCTGGAATGCGAATCAAAGCCGACAAGGCTGATAGAATTCCAGAGTTCTATCGTTGCAAGTGCGACTGAGCGCCAGTACGAGCAGACAGCTGTAATTTTGTAGGCTGGAATTGTTCCGTGAGGTAGAGTACCAATGACATTCGCGGTTCCGTGTGCTATGAAGATCTGACTCAGGATTTCTGGCGGCAGTTTGTGAATCGCAGCTGCCATGGGAGCAGCTTCAAATCAACAGTCACAGGAGTGTCACGACTCGGGGACAGCATCATCAACTCATGCCTTCTCTCTTCACTCGAATCATGATGTGCTGGTCCTCTACATAGACAAACAATACTTCAGGTGGTACGCAGAGGCCAGATGGTACTTTGGAAGTATACTCGTGCTTGGGTCGACGCTCGAGCTTTCTTGGCTGATTGGCGCAGTGCTGAGCTTATGGAAGTCGAACTGGCAGTGCAGAGGCCTGCAGAGGTGGTGGAACTCGAACCTTCCTAGACGGATTCAAGCGATATTCGAACACGTTCAGTGACAAAACTTCCGAGCCCATGGAAATTGATTTTATCGTTTCGTCAAAATTCAAATTGGTAGGGCGTTTGCCATTACTCTGTAAACCTTGCAGCAATCAAAGCCGCCTCTTCTCACATGCATCTCAAGGGTGATGTACCCGTCCAATTCCTGAATTTCCTGTCTCTACTCCGAGCATCGCTCAGCCCACTGACTCTTCATGCGACCCGGTGTCATATCTCTTACGATTACGGGTAATATGTGAGAAGAATTGGAGTACGGCGTCTAAGGTTGTAGACTTGGTCGTGGGATGGAAGGAGGACACGAGGGCTTTCGGATGAGAATCCGGTTATTTTTCCTGTGCCTTGTCATTTATCATTACGACTCCCAGCCGACGCAAGCTAATGGCATGAAAGGGTCAGTATATATATATATACCTGTTAACCGCGACTCTTCACAACCATCATCATGAACTGGGTTCCGAATCCAACAACTGGCGTCGATGCACAAGTAGGTGTATCTCGTGTTTGCTTTCTTACTCATGCCTTATGTTAGAGATGGGACCTCACTCGTATGCCTGATTTACATGGCAAAGTTGCTATCGTCACCGGAGCCAAGTATTCGAATCATTTGAAGGTCTGACACCGTCCTCATCCTTTTCAGCTCGCCTGCAAGTATCGGTTGGCATATGGCATACCAACTCGCATTAAAAGGCGCCAGAGTCTACTTAGGAGCTCGTAGTCAAGAGAAGGTGGCTGATGGGATCAAACAAATGAAGGATATGGCATCAAATCCCCAAGACTTGGCCGTCCGTCCTCTAGTCATCGACCTTGGTGATTTTAAGCAAATCGTTCGTGTTGTCAAGGAATTCTACACGTTGGAAGACCGGCTTGATATTCTAATCAATAATGCTGCCTTGTATGTGATCGACGCGCGAGGGTTCCACTAATCTAAATCTCTTCGCGTTTAGGAGCGGGGTACCATTCGAATTGGACAAGAACGGGATATCGAATACATTTTCAGTCAAGTGAGTTCTATCCACTGACGACGCGTTGAATCTAACTTGGGTCTGGTTCTCCAGTCATCTGGGACCCTTTCTTCTCACACGAGAGCTCCTTCCTCTTCTGAAGAAGACTGCAACAGCGAGCCCCTCCTCGGATGTTCGCATAGTTATCGTGAGCGATTCGTCCAGCAAGTACAACCCGTCTCTCATGCTTTTAGATCACTTCCCAGGCCCACAGACAGGCTCTTCCCAATGGTGCTCGTGCAAGGTTCAGGAATCTCGACGATCTCAACAATGTGCAGCAGTTAGAGTGTGAAGAGAAACTAGCTTCTTGGTATCGATATGGTATGTTTCCCCTCCGACTCTGCTCCTTAGGGTCGCACTTTGTCCAGGCTACTCCAAACTAGCGAATACGTTGTTTGCACAGCAATTGCACAGGAACTTGACAAAGGAAGGTGTCCCAGTGTCAGTCTTATCCTTGCATCCTGGAGCCATCTCGACAGGCAAGTATTGTCTCTAATCTGCTTTGTTTGTCGACTTCATTTGTCTAGCTGCTGCATACAGAATTATCGGAGACACCAGCATCAAGGCACACCAAGATATCTTCATCACTCCTCCTGAGGGAGCTTTAACTGCCCTTTTTGCGGCCACCGATCCTGTTGTTCGAGACGAGAAAGAGAAGTATGATGGAGCGTATTTGATACCTTACGGGACCATTTACGAAATGTCCGACGAGGCGAAGGATGAGAATTTGGCGCTTGAGCTTTGGGAGACTTGTGAGCGGGTGTTGAGTGATGCTCTGGTCTAAAAGATCTGTATGCCCATTTTGTGCAAGTACTCTGGGTAGGTCGTTCGCTATAGAATTCTGAAAGTCTTCATCTACGTCGGAGCCATGTCTCTTGTCTGCTCAAATTTGCCCTGTTCTTGCCTGCACAGCACTCTTGGACGTGTTTTGGGCGACGAGGGAGTCGGATCCAGGCTTCATCATCACCTGCGCCCTCATCCTACGCTGTCTTCTGTACTCCTCCGTATACCCATCTGGCAGAGGTTCCACTTCCAGGAGCTCAGCACCGCGTCAACTGATCAAGAAATCCCGAAGGTTGTCCCATGTGCGAGTAAACTCCTTCGTATACCCATCTGGCAGAGGTTCCACTTCCAGGACTTATGTGGCAGCAGTCGGTACTGGTCTCATATGTTCAAATGGATGTCCATAACGCGCCACCATATCCTTGTAATGCTTCTTCGCTCGCTTCATCTGCGCCTCAACCTTGGGATCACGAGCACTGTTTGAATGCGACAAAGACCGGTAGATAGCGCCTTGGTGGCGGCTCCCTCTCTTCCTCCTCCTCTTCGTCAGTCAGCACTGAACTCGTTTCGTCCACGTCCATCGCCTTCGATGGACGTCGTGCAGCACGCATCCTGGGCTTTGTCGGACTGGCCACGACAGATGTTGCTATTCGAACACGTTTCTGAGGAGACGGTGTCCGAGAAGAACCTTTGAGAGAAGGTTTAGTGGGGGTTCTGGGAGGTAGGCGATCTAGAGTAACTTTCGAGCTGGAAGCTACCGGCTGAGAACGAGCGAGTCTAGCACGTTTGGAAGGCGACTCGGGGTCAGGGGGAGGTTCATCATGTTTACGTTTTCGAGGAGAGTTGGTTGCCGGTGGTATTCGTTCAGAGGCCCTAGTGACGCGCTTAGAAGGCGAAGCGTCTGCAGGAGGTCGTTTGGTGGCTTCAGCTTTTGATAGCGAAGCTTGAGTAGTCGTCGATGCAGCAATTCTAGCCGACTTTCTTGTAGGAGTATCGATGGGTTCCGTGTCTGTGTCATCGTCAAGCTGGTGTTTCTGTGATGAGCTCTTCGCAGTGGTTTTTGCCGACTTTTCAGCAGGAGGATCCGTAGGGGTCTGTTCTTCGGTAGTTTGGTGCTTTTGCGAACTGCTTGCAGCAATCCTGGCTGACTTTCTAGGAGAATCCGTAGGCTCTGCCTCTTTACTGTCGGCATCTTGGCGTTTCTGGGGTGAGACTGGAACAACTCTGCGTTTTTTCTCTGGAGATTTTCGTGGCGAAGCGGATGGTGTAGCAGGAAGACCCTGCTGGACACGACCAAGCTCTTCCAGTATTTGCTTCGAATGACTAGTGTTTTCAAGCAATTTACGCACACGCCCGAGTTGTCTGGACGAAAGCTTATGAGCTCGAACAAATTTGTCGAGTGTCATAGGATTCTCTTCCTTGTGACGATTATCTCAAAGACATTGCAGGATGGCAATACGTACCAAAATGAGAGAGTATACCCATAGAAATATCGCGCAAAGGACGTCTTCTCGGTTGAGATCAATTTGATTTTGCATGAGCGTCAGAGATCTCTCTGCTCTTTCCACCCAACGGAGAAAGATGTCGACAGGAACAGTGCTCTTAGTCTTCCTAATGAGGAGTCTATAGTAGTCAGTTGAGCCCGTAATTGACTCTGGAGGGTCCACGGTCTGCAACACGCTTTGAACAGTGGTATGTGACCGCTTAAAGTCTGCTTGATTCATTGAGGATGCTTGCTGCGCCTCTTTTCGCCCGACATCACCATTATTCGATCTGAAGTCCGGGATCAATAAGCGTAATCCACAGACTAACTCCAGCTCACTCGTCAGATGCAATCAAAGCACAAATGGCCGGCAGCCCGACATTCGATTTCAGCTCGTGACCTGAGCCTGGCGCTGTTTTCGTCTTGGCAATTCGCAAAATCTCCAGTGCCCTCTTCAGAGTTTCAGGCTTCTGGCATAGTTTTTCCAAGAGCTCTTTTTCGGGACGTGGAATGGACATGATCAAGCGTGTCGTGGTCACGGGACCAATCTCCAACAACCGGCCGCTGTCGTTCAGAACAAAAGACGATGTTCTAAAATTAGTTCACCTTGTTTGCCTAGCTTTGTATCACGTCGACCAAAGAACAATGGCGAACAATAGCGACAATAAAGCTTTACACAATAGCCTCGGGGTATATAAAGCACTGGCTTGCCCTCTGCAATACCTACAGCTGTTTCGCGACTTTCCTTCATTCATTCACTAGACCATCGCTGTGCGATTCCTTGCATTCATTATGAAGTCTTCATTCTTCTCTATTGTTCTTCTTGCTGCCTCTGCCTCTGCTCATGGTATCGTTACGAAAGTCACTTTCGACTCCCAAGCCTTCAAAGGAAACATTCCCAACGAAACCCCTGTCGCATCTCCCATTCGACTCGTTACCTCCGGTGACCCAGTAAAGGGTGCGACTAATTCGAGTGTCAACTGTGGAAACAACGCCGCAAAGGCTTCTCAAGTTGCTTCTGCAATGCCTGGTGATAAGGTCCTTGTTCAGTGGAACGGGGAGGATGGTGTAGCCAACGTAAGTTTCTTCGTTCTTGTCTGATTGTCTGTTAAGTCTTGGGCAGTGGCCCCATAATACAGGCCCCATGCTGACCTACCTCGCTTCATGCGGATCCACTGCTTGTGATCAATTTGATTCAAGCACCGCCAAATGGTTCAAAATCGACCAGCTTGGTCGAAAGACGACTGGTGACAAGCCTTGGGTCCAGGCCGATCTTATGACTGGTACTCCAGCCAATGTGACACTCCCTGCGAATCTTGCTCCCGGTGGATATATCCTCCGCCACGAAATCATCGCTCTTCATCTTGCTGAGACAGTTGGCGGGGCAGAGTTTTATCCCTCATGTTCGCAGATTAATGTCGGAGGAAGCGGTACTGGCAAACCAACTGATGACGAACTTGTCAGTTTGCCTGGTGCGTACTCAGACACCGACCCGGGTATCTTCTACAAGGATGTGAGTTTTCTTGTCTTCTATTTGTCCGGGTCTTATTTCATTTTAGGCATTCGACCCAACTGCACCATACACCTTCCCAGGTCCTAACGTCGCCAAGTTTGTTACTGAATCTGCCAACTCTTCGTCCTCCGCGTCGCCCTCGACCGCTTCTCCCAGCTCGACCAGCCCTAGCTCAAAGACTTGCAAGAAGTCCAACGGTTCCTCTACCGCTGCCACCACTTCTTCAACATCTTCGGCCTCACCTAACGTAGCAGCCGCCAACGCAGCCGCAGCCTCATCTTCTCCTAGCGTCATCAGCCTTGTCGCTGCCCCCTCCTCCACTGCATCCGCCTCAGCTGATTCAGATTCCAGCTCCTACGCTAAACGCTCAATCCAAACCTACCCCCGCCGTGTATCTCGAATTATGAGGGCAACACATGGACTGGGGTTCAAAGCTTATGGTAGGATGTGATTGACGCTCCAACGATGAATATTCGATGAAACATGATGTACACTCTAATCACACACACGCGCTAGTCGCGTTGGACTTGTACACTCGCATCACATTTGCTGTATTTCTAGTCAGGTAAAGCGTACTAACAAATCTTAGTAGGATTAATAATGATGGCGTCGTCGTGTAGTATCAACAGAGATAATGAGCATTGAATTTTTTTGGCATTTGGCAGAGCCTCCTTATGTCTAATTAGAGCCATTGTGTCAAGAGATCGACGCCGTTCTCCTGTGACCTGTGACCTTGTGAGCGTTTCGACGACAACGTGGTTCCGCATTGCTATACAGGACAGTAGAATGCAGGGCTTAGAGGGTCAGAATTATCACCGCAATAAAAAAGATAGTCGCGAGTGATTCGTTTAATTTGCAGTGTAACATTGTCCTTTTGAGGCTTTCCGTACCATTTTGAAAAGGTTAGTAGTGCACGTGATCGTGAAGCAAAACGCGTCCCACGTCACTTGATCATACTGTGCCTGACCCGTACGTAACACTCGGAGCTTTGGTTCACCGCCGTTACAGCTCAGATGCAAGTCAAAGCGCTCTGTAACGGTGGATGTTTTCTGCAGACTTTTCTGGTAATTGGCATACTTCCTTCCCAGTAATTCAGTATTCAGAGAAAGTTGAAGTCTTCCACCTCAGTCACGGTCCACCTCGTGTCAAAAACGAGCCCGGACCGAATAACTGATTCCGGATGAAGGTTGGCATGTCGACCCCAACTTCTTTAAACACCCAACATTGCTATTCCACTCAGCACAGCCTTCTCTCAGACTATAAAATACCTGCCACTGTGCCACAGCTATTGCCTCTTCCATTGCCATGCTCCCCGATTGCGCGGTCTATGCTAAAGCGTTACTTCCCAAGAAGTATGGCTTTCCATTCTGGCTCGCTGAACCACATGACAACCTTCCATATGACTATCGCATCAATGGTGTCCAGATTGGAGATGTCCTCATCTTCACTCCAGATGGTGGTTATGACTTCATGTTCAACATTTTTCTTAGCAAAGACCATCCTATCAATATGGGTCGTGTTGCAGATAACTTTATACCTCTCTCTATCATTCCGCAGTTGGATGTTTCCTTTCGAAATCACTGGCAAAATCCAGGAACGGAGATCAGCAACTCAAGAGCAAGGAAGCTCAATCTTACTGGCAGCGCTTTGGCAGTGATACCGTGATCCGTCTTCCTATTCTGTCAACTGCATTTAACTAAGCTTTTACAGAGGTATACCTGCAGAGTTTGGAGGCGGTTTCGAGTTCAGTAGTTGTAGCTCATCTGGAGGTATCCTCGTCCTTCCAGAAGGAGCAGCTCGTGTGGACTATGTCAATCACAGCCGACTTCGCCCATACCTCGATGCAAACATCGACAGTTGGTTTCAACTCGTTAATGGAGAACAATTTGGTCGTGACACCAATGACTTGTACATTGTTACTGGTTGTGACAAGGCGAGCGAGTCTGGTGTTGCATCATTCTCCAATCCAGATGGTCAAGATCTTTCTCTTAAATTCACTGCTGCGAACGTCACAATGGGGGCTTCATACTCATGGAGCAGTCAGAGTTCCGCAGCTACGAGAGTGACACCTGTGGTTTCCAGCAATGGTCAAAAGAATAACAGCCAGTGTGTCTTTGCTAGGGGATTCACATACACCAAAAATCCACTTTTTGTTCGCCGTGGTACTCGAGTTAAAGTCAGTGACTTATCGACTGCAAAGCCCTGGAAGCCTGTTGAGTCGAAGAATAAATGGGGACTGAGGCCATTTGGTTCTAGCTCCAGTCGTTCTCCTCGAGCTTCCTCGTCCAAGTCCGACTCATCGTCGTCTTCCCAAAACTCAAGCCATTTCTCGTCTAATTCCCCTACAATGGCACACTCACCCATGCCGACAACAAATTGCGATGATTCATCAAATTCCCAACTGTCATCTGATTTCTTATCTGACTCTACCTCGTTATCATCGGTAAACTGTGTCCAGTGCTTCACTTCCATGATACTCAGTGTTTGCCTAGGGTGACTCAGACGATGAAGGTGGTATTGATGACTACGAATTTTACTTCCAATATCCCCATATCCCTTCCAAGACCATAAACGAATATATTCTTGCAGTGAGTCCTAATTTGCACTACTGTGCGTGATTGACGAATGTCAGGCAGAGGACGATGTGGATTATTTTGTGACCCATGATGATGAGTGGTGTTCCCTGAAAGTAAATGCGAACCCACTGGACACTTGTCTCTTACTGACAATGCTCTAGTTTCAAGACCCGTCGGATTTATTACATCCGCATGCACTCCTGCAGGCTGTTATCAGCAAATTGCAACCCTCACCGGACGCTGATGACAGAGATACAGTGATTGGTCAAGTATACTCCCAAGAGCTCAACTTCCCTATGGAACGGTCAGTGATCGGTAATGAATGTGCTCTATCGCCTTCATCCGAGGTATCTTCTCCTGCATCAAAACGATCAAAGCCCCCAGGCCCAACACAGGCTCACGAACCCTGTGTGTTTTGTCGGAAACGCAAGATTAGATGTGTTCAGCCCACCGCTGAGTGCGAAGACAGGACATGCGAGTGAGTTACCCGGGCAGAGATTAGATAACCATCGAAGATATGATACCCGTGTCGATATCATTCAATCGACCCGGATGCCTTTTGGAGATGATCAAAGCTTGATCATAGGGTCATCATCTATACAAATCATCCAACATCTCTGTCTCTTTCTTCTGTGCATGCCCATCGAACTTGTTACTAATCCAGATTTCTTTTCCTACAGTCGATGTCGTCGTCGCTCCCTAAAATGCGAATATCGTCAAGTACAGGTTGTAGGAGCTGAGCAGCCAGCTTTAACATCCACTCCCTCCACTCACAGCCGGTTGCCACAGTCTAGCGGTCCTGTGGTACCAGATCTTCCGGAATGCAATCTGTCTCCCGAGTACCAGAGCCCTCTGCTGGAACCCAAGACTCAAGTGGTTAGTACCCAGACTGTACAAGCAAACCAACGCCCAAAATCGGGCCCTTCGGAGTCGAAAGACACCAGGCGAACCACTGGAGGATGTTACACCTGTAGAATTCGTCGAAAAGTACGCTACCTTTTTCTCAGCGCAATGCGATTCTCATATTGTTAATTTTCAGAAATGCGATGAAAGTCGGAACGAGCAAGGTCAATGCGAAACGTGTGCCCGGCTACGTCTCGAGTGTCTGGGATTCGGTGTTAGGCGCCCAGACTGGTTAAGAGTTAGTATCAATTTAGTCTTATATTGTGGCATAATTTTTAACCTCATTTTAGGACAATGAGACGATAAATAACCTTCGAAAACGAATTAGAGAATTTTTAGGGTCTCAGGGCCTGATCAAAGGATCCTTTTTACCTAATGACGAGCCAGCTGCCGCTATTTCAGGAAATACTTCGGACGCCTATGTTGGTCCAGACTAGAACTGTTATCCATGCTTTCGGTTTCAATTGCTGCTGCAGTTTCTTTTTTCCTGTTCATCTAAACCATTACCCTGTATTATTATGAACATTTATAGTTGTTTGGTACAACAGTCGAGGTCACTGCATTATAGCCTCGTCCCCAGACGGATTCGAGACAGAGAGGTCTTTCAGACGCGACCGCTCCACTGACATGTTTCAATGTTTGTCCGAACCTTGTCTTCAATAACTAGGCGGTTTCCCTTAGCTCGTCACGAAAACGATGCTCATGATCAGGTAGCGCTGCGTGGGCCTTCCAGTAGTAAATGACTAGATGGCTGGCCACCAATTGATTGCATGCTGAGTCTGCGCACTGGCAGTTTACGCCTTCCTGACCACAAAAGTGTCTCTACAACAAAACTAAATCTCAAATGTTGATATGGAATGCAAACCGATAAATCCAACTTCTGCTGGCTCAACTACGAATGATGGTTTTTTCAAGCAACACTTCAGATGGTCAGAGCTGGATACTTTGGATGAATAAATTCGTACTTGGGGCAGCGCTCAGGCTTACCAAGCGACGTAGTGCTGAGTACATGAGAGTAGAACTCCGAACTTCTACCAAATGGATGCAAGCAGCTTGAAAAGTACGAAGTCCGAGACTCCGAGGGAGGAGTTGGCCCGGAAGTTCGCACCATGGCAGAATCATCAGCTCACTCCGTCACAGACATTCTTTTAAGCAACGTGATCGTCTTGAATATCAATTAGCAACGACTCGTTCCTTCTGGACTTACTCCTTAATCTGCTGCTTATGGAAAATACCTATGAACTATCATTACCATCAGCTCTGAGTCGCTGCTCAATCATTAGTGGCGGTCACAATCGACGGTTTGATGACTCGGTTTCGCATCCGGTGGAAAAGTTTAAAAATTGCTCCACAGGGCGCATTTTCATCCTTCAGAACCGTTTCAAGTCAGTTCTGATAGTTTTTGAGAACCGTAGAACCGGTTCTGGCAAAACCGACAGAACTATCGGTTCTTGATGATCTAGTTCTGCAGAAAAACCGATTGCAAAACCAATCACTAGAACCGTGCAGAACCGTCGATTGTGACCGCCGCAATTGACCAAGATGCTCACCTGGCACTTCAATCCACTTTGCCCTGTTTTGACAGAAAAACTCTCCTTTAAGCGGAAACATCTCCTTCGCTCGTCGAGCGATCCATAGGTGACGTATATGAATTGACCTGCGTTTTCTGCACATCGCTGAGCCTCTGAGTCAGTTCTGTCCGCCGCGTCTAAACAGGCCTGAACGGAAGACCTAGCCCATATTCCAGCAACCCACCCCACAACTTGAAAATTCACGATGAAGCAATACCTCAAAGCCGTTATCCATTTCAATGATCTCATGGACATGAGGTTTTCTCAGTGAGACAAAGTACAGAATTTAGTTGTGATGCTGTAGTTGCTAACCGTTTCTACAACCCGTTGAGTCACCGAGAATGTGAAAGAGGAAGATGTACGGAACAGTTTTTGCAATGGCATATCAAGGTACGTGCTTGGTCTTCTGAAACGCAGTTGGAGAAATCCAGCTCGTAGCGGATTTGGGTGCAGTAAAAGTCTCCGCTGCGTTTCGCGTTCAGTAGGTTTGGTGTGGAATAGTCGAGGTGTTTTGTTTACAGTGCCACGTCTCTTATGACGCAGGATCGCTCCACGTCGAGATGGCGGACAACTAACTCATGCTGGAGTGCTGAGTGAACTCTATGTTGAAGACAGTGCGCCATCTCGTCAGCAGGTATTCGGGAACGTGTAACGCCTTTCTTCAAGTTCAAGTTTGGCACCGCAAGCCTGAGAGTGCTCAAGCGCTCAAGGCTCAAGAAGCAAGAAAAAACTCTGTCGAACGGAAAGGCGTTGGGGGTTCAGGATATTAGGCTGGCTAAGTAATGGGTTGAGCCAAAACTCGTCTGAGTGGCTTATGACGTGTACTTCACGTAAGGACATCCGCGTCATTATAGGCCGAGACTGATTTTTCTGCGTTCACCTTGAAAGCATTCTCGATGTTTCTGAAGCATGTGCATGAATAATCAGGCGGTGTTAGACCTAGGCTGATCGAGTGATCGTCGTCTCCAAACTCGGACAGGTAAGGTTTTTAGCCCGAGATTTTCCCCTAGTATGCCTTGAAGATCTTTCCTATGGGACGCCGGGATAAGCGTCTTCAAGTTAAGGAAAACACCGTGACGGTCGACAATTTTCGAGACAACTTGGCACGATTACAGGCGGCATCCTTGCGACATCGAACTTTCTTGTCGAATTCCTTACAGGCTGCAGTAACAATTTCGGATAGTCAATTAGCAAGGAAAAAACTTGGGTGCCAGTGGTTGTATGCCAAATGCGAAAACGGTGTCGTCACTGTCGAGTGCTTTGTTACCGACAGGAATCTCTGGAAAGATTCAGACCCTGCAGATGGCACCCTTGCAAGGACGTCGGAATGCCGTAAGGATGAGCATTCCTCGGTTTCCTGCAAGGTCATA
>QLOY01006017.1:0-18920 GCA_003313965.1 Megacollybia marginata
CTCGCTTTCCAACACTTAGTGGGCTCTGTCAGCATATCGAGAGTGAGAAGTGTGGAGTGTCTCGATTCAAGGCCGTTCAGAGGGCTATGGATGGACTTTTGGGCAAGATGAAACGGCTCACGCTTTAGAACTGCATCTTCTTCAATGCCGAGGGTCACAGCTCTCACGTTCTTTCTCCTTTTGCGGTTTTGATAAATTGGCATTCTTTCGACGAAACACGTTGTGAAAAAGGTTTCATAAAAGCATTCATTCTCAAGTTGTATTCATTTCTGGCAGTTGTAGCATTTCGCATCATATTCTTTGGTATCATACATACATGGTACTCACTGGCAAGAGTGCACAAGTAAGCCTGAGACGAGTCGGACTGGACGACTGTACAACAAATGTCATCACGACGCATATAGGCCGCCGATCCAAGGTACGCTAAGCCTAAGCGGCGATCGCTGTGTGGCTGTGCAGCTTCTGCCGACACTAGCCTCGGCTGGTAATCACACAGTATACTTGTATAGAGTACGGATACATGCCTTTACTCTCAATCGAAGCTCCAAGTATATAGGAAAGCAGCCAAATGATCAGTAAACCAGCACTTGCAAGTCGGAAAAAGAACTGCTTTATTTGTTTGCCTCGAGGCTCGGCTAACTAGCACTTGTACCGCGATGTCCTACTGCGACCGCTGCAATCGTTACTTCCAGACTGGAGGTGGTCTGGCAATGCATGAGCGAGATTCCAACAATCACTGGCTCTGCTGCTATTGCGATCTTGATTTCACTTCGCGAAACGGCCTGAACCAACATTATATCCAATCACCTCATCATTTCTACTGTCAACGTTGCGATGAGCATTTTCACGACGACGACGATCTGGAGGAACACTTGGTGTCCTCTCATTATTATTGCGCAAAGTGCAACAGGTTTTTCACCAGCGACTACGGTCTTCAAGAGCACTTGAGGCAGTCGCCCGCTCACTATTACTGTGCTGAATGCAAGCGAGAATTCCAATCGATGCAAAATCTGAACACGGTAAGCGTTCCTTCTGTATCTTGTGCATCGCCCTTGACTCAGTATAAAGCACTTGAAATCTTCAATTCATCAGCCAAAGACAGTTGCCTGCCTCGCAGGCTGTGGCAGATTTTTCGTCTCTCGCTCAGATATGGTTCTTCACCTCGAAGGAGGAAAGTGTTCCTCAGGTTTGAATCGTGCTGCAGTCAATCGTCTGGTGCGAGAATATGATAGGAATAACATTATCACCGATCCTTCTCGTCTTCTCACCAATGGAACGAACACGGAGATCACATACAAGGCTGGGCCTTCGTCGTGGAACGGGGAAGGTTACGAATGTTATTTGTGCCATAGGGCGTACCGGACTTTGGCGCATCTTAATCAGCACCTTGCAAGTCCAATACATCAGGACAAGATTTATATCTGCCCTCTGAACTCGTGCAGAACTCGCTTTCCAACACTTAGTGGGCTCTGTCAGCATATCGAGAGTGAGAAGTGTGGAGTGTCTCGATTCAAGGCCGTTCAGAGGGCTATGGATGGACTTTTGGGCAAGATGAAACGACTTACGGGTTAGGACTGCATCTTCTTCAATGCCGAGGGTTAGCCCTTATCCACAGCTCTCACGTTCTTTCTCCATTGCAGTTTTGATACATTGGCGTTCTTTCGACGAAACACGTTCTTGTGAAAAAGGTTTCATAAAAGCATTCATTCTCAAGTTGTATTCATTTATGGCAGTTGTAGCATCTCGCATCAAGTTCTTTGGTATCATACATACATGGTACTCACTGGCAAGAGTGCACAAGTAAGTTGGACTGGTGTTGTCTCTTCTATACAACGCGTCCAAGACGATTGTACAACAAATGTTGTCACGACGCATAGGATAGGCCGCCGATCCCAGGTACGCTAAGCGGCGATCGCTGTGTGGCTGTGCAGCTTCTGCCGACACTGGCCTCGGCTCGTAATCACACAGTATACTTGTATAGAGTACGGATACATGCCTTTACTCTAAAAAGAAGCTCCAAGTATATAGGAAAGCAGCCAAATGATCAGTAAACCAGCACTTGCAAGTCGGAATAGACATTTGCGTAAGCCACAAGGGATCAACAAGCGATGTCACGGTAAGCGCTGGTAAGCGACATCGGAGATAACCATATAAGTAGGCCGTGTTAAGCAAACAGCCACCACTTCGAGGCCATGGCTGCTGGGAAATGGCCATAAGGTCAACATCCCAAATAGGTTACTTCCGAGTGCCGATGAACTTGAACAATGACTCGATTTCATCGTGACCATGGAAAAAAGAACTGTTTACTTCGCCAAGACTACAACTTACACCTGAACCACGATGTGCTACTGCAACCGCTGCGACCGCTACTTCCGAGCCGAATACGATCTGATACAGCATAAGCGAGACTCTAACAATCACTACTGGTCCTGCGACCGTTGCTCGCGCGATTTCGCTACGGAGTTCAGCCTGATCCAACATCTTGCCGATTCACACAACTGCTGTGCTGAATGCAAGCAAGAATTCCAATCGAAACACCATCTCAAGGCTGTAAGTATCCCCTCTGTGTGTTCTGTACCGCCCCTGACTCGATATATAGCACTCGGAGATCCACCAGCCAAAGCAAGTCGCCTGCATATTCCCCTGCTGCGGCGAATTATTCCGTTCTCGCGCATACGTGCTTCTTCACCTTGAAGGAGGAAGATGCTCCTCGGGCATGAATCGTGCCAAGGTCAACCGTCTGGTGCGGGCATATGGCGAGAAGAACAACATTATCGATCCTTCTCTTCCCACCAAGGGAAAGCCTAGCAAATACACGGCTGGGCCCAAGTCTTGGAACGAGTCTAAGCAGGCCCACGAATGTCGTTTGTGCTCAACTTTGTACCGGGAGGAGGTGCATCTCCAGCAGCACCTTGACAGCCCGGCACATGAGGACGAAATATTTATTTGTCCTCTGAAGTCATGCAAGACTCGCTTCAGGACGTTGAGTGGGTTCTATCAGCATATAAAGAGTGATACGTGTGGAGCGTCTCGATCCAAGACTGTTCAGACGATTATGAATAAGCTTTGGGACAAGATGAAGCAGTTTGCAAGAGTCTGAGGCGCACCTCAAACTCATCTCTGCTGTTGTGGTAATCAGTACTAGTTACTGAGATTTGCATATGTTCTTTAGTATTCATTTGTACTATTATACATGTTGTATGATAGCTCGTGTCAAGCATGCACATTGCACAAGTACGTAGGTCAGGCGTTAGACCCTAGGCCTTCCTTCCTTAACGTTGTCATCACAGACAATGGTTCAACTTGAAACTAATCAACTTCATTGAATGCGTGATCGCACATCCACATCAGAATACAGTCAAATTTGATTGATTGATTGTGTTATTCGCACAAGATCTATAGCTATTGTCCATTACTTTGCAAGAATTTTGCCCTCGACACTTGAAGGACGTGTTCTGTCGGGTGCTCAACAATTAGTTGATTGAAACCCAAATATGACATACTTCAGATTATTTCTGGCGATAGCATAAATTCAAGAACTTCAGCTCCCTCCGAATAGAATGATCGCTAAGCCACACAACATGCCTTGACCTGCATCCATTTGAGTTTGTAAAGAACCACAAAAAATCGGATAACAAACCAGGAGGCGTTGGTCCAGTGACGCCCGCTTTCCCGCCACCTGGTTCCCATGCAGTTCCAATTAAGGAACAAATCGTAAAACTCCCCAATGAAGATATTGTGGCTTACAAGCACAATATGAGGAATACCGGCGGGAGGATCTAACGACTTCGAGTCCAAACCTTCAGGTATCGAATCGATCACGATGCCATGAAGGGAGATCAGTTTTTCAAGGACTCTCCGGGCGCGGTCCGACACATCTGCATAACTCTCACCACCAGCCTGGTCCACCACCTTCTGGCCGGTAAAGGCGACTGTATGAAGCATGAGGGCCGGCTTTAATCTCCCAAGCCAATCGTCGCTGCCCGTACTGCAGGGCTTGCCAATAGTCATGACCTAGTTCTTGTTCTCTGAGTTCAGGATCGATCTGCAAGTTCAAAGGTTCGCCTTCGTGTGCATCAACAATTGCCTGTGCGGTCTTGATGGCGCGGTCCAATGAGGAGGCATAGATGTGGTCAATCGGTACTCGAGCAAATTTCTCGCCAAGTTTTTTGGCTTGAGACAGCCCGTATGCTGTCAGGGGACTATCGCCTTTGTGACTCGCATCGTTTATCAGATCTACGTTAGTCGTGGACTGGCAAAAGATCAATTCTAATCATTTGCAAATCAAACTGGACACACACTTGACCATGCCTGACTAGGGTGACAACAACACATTTGCCAGTCTTGGGAATGGTATCGCTCATTTCTTGGGGCGAGTCTGTCAATATGACTGCTCAAGTCAACTGAAACAATAGTCATGTGACTATTCTCGTGAGTCGAAAAGCTGAAACTCAACTACGGTTGCCGAAACCTGACAGCCGAGTATCCAGGCTTCAAGTTAGTGCGACACAATTAAAGTTTTTATGTACTCAATTTTGAATTTTGGTATGCATCTCGCAGTCAACAGGATATCAAGTTCATGAGAATGCAAAACAGAGATTTGACAATTGTTTGACAAATACAGGTCCCATTTTGGGACAAGATGAAGCAGTTGAGGCCCACCTCGAACTCATTTCTGGCTGTTGTAGTAATCAGTTACTGAGATTTGCATATGTTCTTTGGTGTTCATTTGTACTAGTACTATTATACATGTTATATGATAGCTCGTGTCAAGCATGCACATTGCACAAGTACGTAGGCCTAGGCCTTAGACCCTTCTTTCCTTCCTTAACGTTGTCATCACAGACAATGGTCCAACTTGAGACTAATCAACTTCATTGAATGCGTGATCGCACATCCACATCAGAATACAGTCAAATTTGATTGATTGATTGTGTTATTCGCACAAGATCTATAGCTATTGTCCATTACTTTGCAAGAATTTTGCCCTCGACACTTGAAGGACGTGTTCTGTCGGGTGCTCAACAATTAGTTGATTGAAACCCAAATATGACATACTTCAGATTACTTCTGGCGTTAGTATAAATCCAAGAACTTCAGCTCCCCCCGAATAGAATGATCGCTAAGCCACACAACATGCCTTGACCTGCATCCATTTTGAGTTTGTAAAGAACCACAAAAAATCGGATAACAAACCAGGAGGCGTTGGTCCAGTGACGCCCGCTTTCCTGCCACCTGGTTCCCATGCAGTTCCAATTAAGGAACAAATCGTAAAACTCCCCAATGAAGATATTGTGGCTTACAAGCACAATATGAGGAATACCGGCGGGAGGATCAGACGACTTCGAACCTTCAGGTATCGAATCGATCCCGATCCCATGAAGGGAGATCAAAATTTCAAGGACTCTCCGGGCGCGGTCCGACACATCTGCATAACTCTCGCCACCACCTTCTGGCCGGTAAAGGCGACTGTATGAAGCATGAGGGCCGGCTTTAATCTCCCAAGCCAATTGCCGCTGCCCTTGCTGCAGGGCTCGCCAATAGTACTGACCTAGTTCCTGTTCTCTGAGTTCAGGATCGATCTGCAACTTCAAAGGTTCGCCTTCGTGTGCATCGACAATTGCCTGTGCGGTCTTGATGGCGCGGTCCAATGAGGAGGCATAGATGTGGTCAATCGGTACTCGAGCAAATTTCTCGCCAAGTTTTTTGGCTTGAGACAGCCCGTATGCTGTCAGGGGACTATCGCCTTTATAACTCGCGTCGTTTATCAGATCTACGTTAGCCATGGACTGGCAAAAAATCAATTCTAATCGTTTGCAAATCAAGCTGGACACATACTTGACCATGCCTGACTAGGGTGATAACAACACATTTGCCAGTCTTGGGAATGGTATCGCTCATTTCTTGGGGCGAGTCTGTCAACATGACTGCTAAAGTCAACTTTGAACAATAGTCATGTGACTATTCTCATGAGTCGAATCGTTTCTGCGATTTCCATTTGCGAACGCTTGAGGCTCTTCGTTCCGGAGCTTTTTCTCCGCTAAAAATGATGCCACCGTCGAAATTAACTCGAAGAGGTGCGTAGCATCAATCCCATGCTGACGCAGTAATGCAAATTATACAATACAAACTTGATTCTTGAAAGTTGAAACTCGACTACACCTGACAGCCGAGTATCCAGGCTTGATCCAGGCTTCAAGTTAGTGCGACACAATTAAAGTTTTTTATGTACTCAATTTTAAATTTTGGTATGCATCTCAGTCAACAGTCGGCTTCTCAGTGAGCCCCTAAGTGACCAAGACCGTACATTGGATTGAAGTTCTTGCCAGATAGTTCAGATCGAAGAGTGGTTAATAACCACCTTGAGTACGGTTGCGGAATAAGAAGCCTGAACGAAGGCTGATTCAAAATCCTGCCTCAGGGAGCCTGCTCGGCAACCGTAGCAAAACATAGTCATCAAGTTCATGAGAATGCACACTAGTAACGAGATACAGGTACCATGCAATATGTAAACAGCCTATGATTCGGAGATATTGTCAATGGATTGATTGAGGAAGGTATTCTGCAGATCCAGAATGATATATGCCGAATAATATCACCACGCAACACGTGCAAGGAGAGAATTAGGGTGTGATCTGTTCCACCATTTGCGCGATTCGTCGAGGAAGAGAAGGACGACACCATATCTAGACAGTTGTGAGTGCTGGCTCTGCTAAGACTTAGTACAAAGACGTACGCCATTGGCAAGAAGAAGTATTCCGCTCTAATCGGTCTCGTTAAGAAAATTTGCTGGAACCATCCAATGTAGCTGAAGAAGCTAAAGAAAATTGAACGGATGTTTGCCGAATGTCTTAAGAGACGTACCATGCCAGTCCTAATGCTATGAGCATCGCAGGGAAAACGAAGTAGTTTCGTGTCTGCTCGTTTCCCAGAGGATTTTGTTGAAAGATGGACAATCTACGCGTTCGCGTAGAAAGCAAGTTGAACCACTAACATTCAAGTCAGATTCGTGTCCGCACGGATCAATGATGCCTGCCTGAATTATGACAAGGTTGAAAAAATCTGACACACGTTAAGAGGAAAATCAAGTTGTAGGATCATGCTCACATATCGATTGCGCCCGATTAGTCAACTCCGCGACGGTGTCAGGATCAGCGTCGTAGTCACCATATTTGAGCCACAACGCCGAGAATGGAACTCCAGACCTCTGGAATCCGAAATAGAAGGCTCTGAACGCGACACTAAGCTCGATAGTTGACGAATCTGCGGAAACTCACCCTGTCATGGCCGTTAACGATTCCAAAACTCCGATGAAGAAGTATGCCTGTAACAGTAGCTTCCAATCGACAAGACGGTCTTTCTTTCTATCCCGCGGCTTCCGAAGGAGGAGATCCGCTTCTGGTTTTTCATACACCAGTGATAGTGCTGGAAGTACATCTGTTCCGACACAGATCAGGATCATCTGAATGCTGCTGAGTGCTTGAGGTACCCCGGTGAGCGTATTGAACACGATTGGCATCAGCTCAGAGAAACTACCAGCCGGAAGAAGGTATAGGATCGATTTTCGCAGATTCTCGAAGCAGAGGCGGCCATATCGAATTGCAGTTATGATGGCAGAGAAATCGGAGAGCAAGATAAGGTCAGCAGCTTCCTATTCCCTGTTGTCAGCAAGAACGAAAAGAATAGACAAAAAGCTCACCATTGCGACCGCAGAGCCACCCGCAATGGCCACACCTACATTGGCTTGCTTCAGAGCGGGTGCGTCGTTGACTGAGAATGCATAAGCCATTGCCACAACGTGCAACAACACGGTTCATACCTCCATCACCAGTGACAGCGACTGTACAACCCGTCTTCTGTAACTCCCTTACAATCTGGAACTTTTGCTGCGGGCTTGTTCGAGCAAATACGATTTCGTCGAACTGTTAGGAGTTTAGTCAAACCAACAAACTAAGAGCAACCAACTGACAGCGAGAGCCTGCTTCCACTGAGCCTCATTCATAACCATGAGCTCGGACCCACTCAACACCAAGCTCTTAAGCTTTGCATCTTCGGCTTTATCTGCATCATACTCGGATATCGATTCCAAAGCAAGTTTCCCATCCAGATCACTAATGTGCTGGAGTTCGTTTGGCGGAGTAGTAACAATCCCAACTTGACGCGCAATAGACACAGCCGTAAGTGCGAAATCACCTATGACAAAGTGTCAATCAACTAGTTTTCTGCTTTTGAGAGACGTAACCCACCTGTAACCATCGCAAATCGAATACCGGCCCTCCGACAAACTTGTACAGTCTCCGCAGTATCGTGACGAGGGGGGTCAACAAGTGCTATTAATCCAACGAGCGTCAGTTCAATATTGAGCTCCATGATATCTTCTTCGGCAAACGTGGACTTGGGATCTGTGATATCTTCAAGTAACTTGTGTGGAATGACGCGTTTTGCGAGAAGTAGGACACGCTGGCCGCGTGAAGCGAAATCTTCTTGAATTGAAGCAAGTTGTGTTGAGGCGGTGGAATCGAATGGTACGATAGACCCTGCAGAGTCAATAACTCGAGTGCATCGACGATACAGTATATCCGGAGCCTGGAAGGTTTCTAAGTGAACACAGGTGGGGAGATGAAAGGGATACATACACCCTTCACTAATAACAGGTAATCCCCTTTTTGGTAATCATCCTGTTGTGAAAGAGGGGCAGGGAACGATTCTTGTCCGGTGAGTTGGAAAAGTTTCAAAGCATATTTGTTTTCTTTTCGGTGTCAGCAATGTCAAAGGCTTGTAGCGCAGAAGAAACTCACTCGAACTGAACGCAACCTTGCCAACCTCTTTCCAAAGTGCACGAACTTGCGATATAGGTTGTATACTCTCTGCAAACCGCAGAAGACCATCATCTACACAGTCAGTATAAGCATAACTTGCTGATGAGAACAACGAGATACGTACCTGTGGCATCTCCATTTACCTTCCTGTTCTCAATCGGCTCATCCGCACCGAACGACTGAAATGTTGCATCATTACACAATCCCGCGACAGCAGCAGCAACTCTGATGATCCCGCCACTTGCACCATCTCTCACCATCTCGTCCCTTGCCTCGGCTGCAGAGAAAGCAGATGTACCCGCAGTCAAGTTGACGACTGTCATCTTGTTGAGAGTCAAGGTACCGGTTTTGTCTGAAGCAATAAAATTGACGGCTCCAAGACTTTCGACAGTGGTGAGAGATTTGCAGAGGATGTTGGCTTTACGCATCGCATGAGCTCTGTACAATGAGTAAGAACACGCTACAAAACGACGAAAGGTTGACCCACATGACTGTAAGAGACAGTGTGACGCAAATGGGCAAGCCCTCTAGACATTGTCATTTAGGTATAGAAGACGACAAGCTAGGAGCACGCACCTGGGATAAACGCCACGGCAACCGAAACACAGTCTATCAACAGTACTGGGACAGGGATGAAATCCGGATGATCACGACGGAGCCACGCAGCCCACAAAACTAGCAACATAGTCAAAAAACGCACGTACTCCCTAGAAAGAATGAAGACTTACTGACGATGATAATAGCAACCACCAAAGCCAACGAAGCGATGATCAAAACCACACGTAAAATCTCTATCTCCAGGGTCGTTCTCTCTGGTCGCTCGGAGGCAGCCTGTTTCGCTATTCGTCCAAATACGGTGTTATCACCCAGGCCAACGCAAATCCCGCGACCGCTGCCACTCGTACAGAGGGTTCCCTGGAGCGCAATGTTCCGAGTTTCCATGACTTGAATACAGTCAATTAGCCTGAGTCGAAGCGAAAATGATTGAAAACATACTATTATGATCGGTGCATTCCACTGTGGCTGGTACCGGCTCGCTTTCGCCTGTCAGAATCGACCTGTCGAAGCGGAGATCCGTCGAAACGTCAATGAGACGAAGGTCAGCGGGCACTTTGGAACCGAGGGTAATGGTAACGATGTCGCCGAGAACTAGATCAGCTGCGGGAACTCTGCAAATTTTCAGAATAGAATCTGGAGGGAAATGAAGGATATTTACTTGAACGTGTTGCCTTCACGGGTTACCAAAATGTCGGTTGGGAGCATTCCGGCTATCGAACTCATTGTTTTCCCAGTGGTGTAGTCTGTGTATGAATCAGTAGGTGTGGCGAAAGGGGCATTTAGCGCACCTTGCCAGGCATTGAATACGGCTTGAATAGCAATGACAATAAGAAGGACGACTGCAAGAGCAAGGTTGGCAGCTGCAGGATTTGGGTCTCCAAGAGGGCGCCTGACGACGGTCAGTCTTGAGAAACATGGAATGAATACTTGAACTCACCAAGAGATAAAACAGATGATACTGGCTACGAACAAAAGACTCCCGAAACCTGTAGAGAGATTCATTGAGAGCCTATAATCATGGTATGCTTACCGCCAAAGAAGTAGAAGAAGATCTTTTTAGCGTAATTCTTGGACGGAGGAGTGATGACATTCTTTCCGTTCTTTGCAAGACGTCGTGCAGCCATTGGGACATCGAGGCCGGTCTTGTCAGACACCCCAAGGCGAGTGCAGACCTCGATGATATCGAGGGTATGCCATTGCATCTCAGCGAGTTCTGCACATTTATAAAGTACGAGTTTCTTCTGTGATGCAAGGACATACCAGCTATATCTTTTCTAGCCTTTACATCGACACGGCCTTCTTGTGTATCTGCAACGTGAAGACTAGAGAGGAGTGAATATCAGTGTCGTTGGGGTCACAATCTCAACCGACATACCTCAACGTCCTGAATTCTCCGGGCAGCCTAACCCCAGGAGCGGTACGAAGTCTCATAGACTCGCTATCCATGGTTCTATGATGCTGACGATGCAAAGATTCACCGAAATGGGCGTCTGTGGCTGAGGACATGCCACTGATAGAAAATAGATGTTACTTACCTGTTCGAATTTATCTGCGCCGCAGCCAAGACTTGCGAGAATTTTGCCATGGATGCGCTTGAAAGCAGAAATATCTCAAGAATATTATTGGTGCGCATTTTTAACCACGATGAAAGGAGCAATGTCGAGCGCACGGACCAAGTCGGAAACGTCTGCGATCAGACGTTGCTATCAATCAACTTGACAATGTCGGTTCCGTTCATACCGTACAGGCTCTTTTTTCTCTATATCGAGCCACTGTCAGCTCTGGCGGGAGCATACTATGCAGCTTTCGAACCGAACGCATATCTGCACGATCTGAGCCTGCCCGCATCACGACCGGTGGCTGCGAGCCTGACGAAGCAGACGATGATGTCGCTATTTCAACTGTCAAACTTGTATCTCCTGTTTGCTTTGAACGAGCATCTTGTCCTGTCGTCGACGTCGAACATCAAAGTTTGGCGTCGGCTTCTCTTCTGCTTGCTCGTCGCAGACTTTGGGCATCTCTATTCGATGGCCCCGCTGGGCGGAGAGGTCTTCTGGAAGGTTTGGGAATGGAATGCGATGGTTTGGGGCAGCGTAGGCTTTGTTTATCTGGGAGCTAGCATGAGGATGGCGTTTTTAGCAGGTATTGGGTTGGAAAAGCGAAAGCGATAAGCGCCCACGAGCTTGTCAGTAACCAGAAGACACGTATGTATTCAACGAAGTCCACTCTGTATATTCCTGTATAAACTGTCCTTCGAGTATTATAGGCTGATAGGCATTTCGGCTGCTTTCAGGTGGCGTATCGATCATTCGGATCCTTCAAGGACTGGACGGTTTGATTGATATATCGGTACAAAGTTCCGATAGAACTCCTGTCTACAGTGACTTGGAAGCAGCTCCTACAAGGCACGCATCTTCTGATCGGACTTGGGTTCTATCACACGACTTATTGCAGCATATTCCCCGCGTCGTACTTAACACAAAATCTACCGGCATTTTGTACTGCCCACAAGCAAAAGAAACAAAATTATTGTCTGAGTATATGTGTAAGGAAAGCTAAGTCAATACTACATAGTCATCAAGTCCATTGAGAATGCAGAGCAGAAACGAGAGTCGACGGGATAAATCCCCAAAGTCCCATGCAGTATGTAAAGAGTCTTATGATTCGGAGAGAATATTGTCGATCGATTGATTGAGGAAGTCTTTTCGCGAGGTGAGGTCCGCTTTCGGGAAACGCGCAGCAATAGCTTCGCGGGCGGTTCTACAATAAATCAGTAACAGACCATCATCCAATCAGGGCACCTACTTCTTCGTAACAGTCATCAGATCCTGCGTACTCAGATAATTCCGCAGCGCCGTGAACAGCTCTTCATCCGAAGGGTTGGGGTTCATGCTCGGTGCGCTGTTCATGAATGCGTTTACCGATGTCCCAGCAGAGAACGTCGACATCGGTCGTGTATGTCCCAGCATCCCAGGTGGCGGTAAAGCAGAATGATCACTCTGCGAGCCAAAGCTTCCTCCGAACATGTTGAAGTTGGACATCATCGTATTCCTCGGTGCAGCACCCATGGCCATGGGCATGCCGTATACGCTCCCTGTATGTTGATACCCCATCATTCCCATTGGCATGGCAGGTCCACCATAGTCCGAGCCAGTGACAGATCCTGGACCACCACCAAACGGCATAAACGGTATTTGAGGGGGGACGCCTCCACCAACATGGTATACTGAAGGTGCGTGGTGGGAGAGGTTGCTGAGAGAGTGTTGACTACCAAGGCGAAGGTTGGGATTCGAGCTGTTATTGTTTGTCAAGTTGGTGTCTCGGTAGTAGTCACCCGTTTGCGATGCTTGCTGATATGGATGCGGAGACTCCTCTCGTGAACGAGGAGGTTTGGATGTAGATCTGGGTTTCCCGCTGTATCCTGTCTCATCAGAATGGCGGGATCCACTTTCCCACGCCTCTGCCTCGTATTCTGAATGGGAAATCAGGGCTGCGTAAAGCAATCAACGATGCACGTACCACTAAACTTCTTGAGCGGAATCATCGACTCGTCGAACTTCTCGTCCTCATTTATAATTACCTTCTTATCCTTACCCTCTCCAATTACGACACGAGTGTTACCCCAACCAAACTCATCCATACACCAGAACGAGTAGATTGGTAGGAAGAAGCTGTAAATCGGGTACCTGAAAACAGTGTCAGTCACCGCAGCGAAAAAAGCGAATAACTCACGAAAGAATGTAAACGACCATCCACCCAACTAGCATGAACTCTCGCTTGAGGATGAAGATAAGTGCCTGAAGGATATTAGGAAAGTTGCTATCAGTTGCGTACGTTAACTCACCTGCAGACCGTATACACATGCGATCATGATGATCGAGATGAGGGGAAAAGCCGAGGCTCCAGTGGAGACGACGATAACAAGATACACAAGCTAGAAACATGTCAGACACAAAGGAATAGACGTCAAATCAACCCACATAAACGACAGTCGAAGGAAGAATCTATCGAGTCAACATTAGCCATGAGAAAGAGAATTGATAGGAAACAAACCAATGTAGACAACAAGTCAATAAAGACGAAGAATCGCATCGAAAAACAGCAGAAACCGATCAGCTCTGGAAGCAGCACCAACTCGCAAAGATTATGCACGGTAGAGTTAATCCATCGTCGGCGCTGGGAGAAAAGGATTCTCCACGATTCAGGTGCAACCGTTCGAGCAGTGGCATCAGCACAGAACTTGGTCTTGTAGGAAGGGAAATGCTTCATCAACAGGGTTGTCAAGAATCGATCTTCACCGAGGGAGAACAAGTTTTTCTTGTGCAGAGTGTCGACATTGGGTTCAGCGTATTCGTCGATGATTCGGTTGGAGATAATGATCGGACGACCTTTGTCGGCGGTTCGGATACGATAAAGAGAGAAACATCCGGGAAGACAACTAACGGAACCGAAGAGACTTTCGAATGCCTTCGACAAGTGGTGGGAGATGTAGTACTCGTACACTTGGATCATGGTCCACCACGAGCCCTCCTCATTGTGAAGTTTAGTCTCGCCACAAACACCGATGACAGAAGAATCATCTGAACTAGACGCAACGAGACGATTGAGTGACTCTGGTGTTACAAGCTAAGAATGCGATAAGCCAAAGTCTGCAGAAAGGAAGTCAACTCACCGTATCTGCATCAACCGTAAAGATGTATTCATAGAACGCAGGATCAATTCCAATGACGTTGCGCATCTGATGGTAGATTTCCAGCTCCAGTGGCGACATTGGCGCGTCAAAGTGTACTCGGTTGAGATAGTGGAGAAGCAAAATCTGACTATCACGCTTCCCGCGATTGCCAGGCTTCGACCGTTCACTAGGCTTCCCAACCTTCACCACGACCATATAAGGCACGACGTGGCCCTCAAACTCGTAGAGACCAGAATACACTTTGCCGTAATTGAGCGCCTTGGACCCTTCACCGATCGACTTGAACAAAAGCGGCTCGGGGTCAAGCTTGGGGTCAATGCCGAGGATGTCGAGGACGATGCGAGGAGTTGTACGATCATTGCCACTACCAATAATGTTGCCATCGCATATGATGAAAATGAGCTTGCGTTTGTCATCATAGTTGAGCGCGGCGAGGGAATCGATGGTACGACGAAGAGACTCTTCGCCTTCAGTGTAACACGGAACTTGACAGAGTACAAACTTGTCTTGCAACTCTGGATTACGTTTCGGAGAGAGTTGCAAGGCGGCCAAGACTACAAAGAGGGTAAATGTCGATCGACAAGGTAAAAGAAAACGACTTGCATTTCAAGGCCATTGATGCCATCAACACGGCTGAGACAGTAATGAGGATGTAATTCTGGACTTGGCATCTTGCAGTCTTCCGGAAATCCGTCTGCCCCAGGAAGAAGACATTCTTCATGCAATTGATATTGTTGTTCCTCGTCGTTGGATCCATCTGGGCGAGGACCGGGGAGAGGACACTCGTGATGTCTTGTCCTGCGCGCTGCTTGAATAGGTTGACGATATCCTGGTCTAAGAAGTTGTATGCCTGATTGGTCGAGTAAGTGGTCAACGTATTGACGTAGTCGGTCAAGTCAAACAAGTCGCCTTCGTAAACGGCCCAAATTCTGCAAAAACGGAATGAGAACTGAATGAAATCAAGGAAAATGTAGTTACTTCTGAATATTGGTGTCTTGCGCCTGTGCTTGAATGTCACTCGTTGTCCACACCAGAGGCCCCTTCCGGAATTGTCGCATTGTGGGGAGGAAGTTCGAGGTATACCAGTCATTTTGGTGTAACGCGGTTGCTGGGTTCGATTGCAAATTCCCAGAAATATGCATTGCGTTAGGTTCATCTTCTGTGAAATTCTGGGGAAGGATAGCCAACGTATTGTCGGAGACAAGGCCGGGACATCCCAGAACGAGGGGAACAGGAAAGTAGTAAGTCATATCTGTACCAGCCAAGACATCGAGGACATCCGGACTATTACTCGCCTCCGCTGCGATGTCGCTATGGTCACCGTGCACGAAGTTTGACAAATCGTACACGCTGCCTTGCACTGAAACCCACCAATCGTTGTCTCCGGTGTGTTGAGCCACTTCGTTGCTTGCCCAAGCTTTGTCAAAGTTTGGACAAAGAAGTCTTCCGAATTCGACAATGTAGAAGATGACGATAGCGTTGAAGAGGAAGATAAGAAAGAAGATGGTAAACTTTTCTCGCCAAGCTAAACGCACATCGGGACGCTTCATCCTTCCGACGGAAGAAAGGACAAAGGTTGGTATCCACCATGTACACGCCCAACAAGCCCACAACCACCATCGTCGAGTCCGGCTCGATGGAACTTCCTCTACGGCATTGGGAGCTTGGTTGACAAGGAGTTCATCCTTGCCAGTTGTCGCCGGATAACTTTCCTTCCTATCCCACTCTGACCAAGGATCACTGCCCGGACCTTCTTCTGTGAACTCCCTTTGACTAGGAGTTGCCAATCCACCAGAACCATACACCTGGTGCTGCGACTCAGTCGTCGGTGGTCCCCTATACGAGAGCAGATTGTCGGCGCTCCCGTTATACTGCCCAGGGGGCGCCAGACCGGAATCATCCATCGCATCGTCAACACCAAGGAAACTCTTATCCTCATCGTCGTCCTCTTGCAGTGCTTTCCTCGCCTCTTTCTCGATATTTCTAAGAGTATCCTCAACACTCTTCCAGGCCGCATAGCTGAGCCAAATGTGACGATGCCCGAGGACGTAATCGAGACCCTCGGTCCACCCATTAGCACGCGCACATTGGGCGATCCTCTCAATCTCTGAACCCTGCATCCTGGGTACGTATCGTTCGCAGAAGGCACTGAGCTCGTAGTCTGCGATACAATCGACACTCTTGCGACTAGTGAAATCGGGTAGGAGAAGTGAGCGGATCTGGGCCTTGACACGTCGTTTGTCGAACGAGTTGGATGAACCTGAATCGTTTGGTCGAATACAAGACAAATTCCACAAGCGCATCTTGTCGATATGCGAGAAGAGCTGAGAGAGGGTGACATTAAGCTGAGTGGTAACTGGGTAGGTCTTTGCCTCGTCAAGAATCATGGGCTGATCTTCTCCAGACGTCGGCTGTCGAAGTGGCCTAGACGAAACCTGCGCCTGCACAAGAATGTTTTCGTCCTTGTAATGTCTCTCCACCGACAAACTGGGCCCGACGAACAACTTTCCGACAAAGGCATCAGTTGAATTGCGCAGGATGTTCACAAAGGCTGAATCGAGAACATCCGCGTCCTTCTCGATAAAGTCGGACACGTCATAGTTGCACACGCCGGCATAATGGTTGATCCCAAATTGATTCCTCCCACCAGACGACTGCGCATTCGCAACGAAGGAAGCATGAACACCGAATTTGGTGACCAAGTCTTGGAGCAGATCTTCGTCACGATGATCGCCACCTTTACCCGACTTGTAGGAAGAGCAAGCTTTACTCAACGAGCCCAAGATACCTCCAGGCTTACGTTGCGCAGTTTCGGAGAGGTTGGTACCGCGTAAAAGCTCAATACAAGCCGAGTTGTCAATGGTGGAGATAGAAGGCAAGGCAACACCGTCAGTAGACATGCGCTCGTTCCACCCGATATTATCCTCAAAAGTGTGTCGCTGAACGTACGAGTGTAACAACTCGTCGCAAAAGTTTAGACAAAACTCATCAAAACTGTTCTGCCCGTAGGTGGATGTGATGAGTGGGAGCTGTCCGGTGAGTGACATACTTTGGGTTCCGCTGGGACCACGAGTTTGGAAGCCCGGTTGGTCGAAAAGGACGATTTGAGTGGCTGGCGGTGGATCCTTTGGTTTAGGACATACGCGGTTGTTGATCGTCTCGACGACGAAGGCGAAAAGAATAGCGTAAAGATCTCGGACGAGGTGGTCTCTCTGTGCAGCAGCTTGTCGGGAATTTAGGATGACTGTATAAAGCTCTTTGCGGACGTAGCTCGTTTTGTTGGTTAATGCCTGGGCGAGATCTTCTGAAGCGACGCCGAGGAGACGAGCGGTGGAGTCGAGTACTTGGGTGTTGACGACGTAGGCGGGAACGTCGTTGGCATCTCCGTCTGCAAATTGGAGGTTGCCGAGCTGAAGTATGGCGATGAGGAAGGTAAAAATGGAGGACATAGTTTTTGGCTTGAAGCCGATAGTGCGCATTGCCATTCTGAGCTCGCCCATAGCGATGGAATCGTCAGAGAAGGGACCAGCAGGCAGACGATAGGTGCCTGAGGAAGCGAGAAGAGCGTAATCGGAAGGATCTTCGATGTTGAGAGCATCTCGCTCTGTTGTTGTAGCACCAGCCAAAAACTGGTAAAAGACATGGAACGAGCGTTCTTCGTGGGTGAGGCGGCTGAGGCGTGACTTATCCAAGCCAAATGTCAAGACTTTGGCAGATGCGATACGGCCGCGCTCGCTAAAATGGAGTTCGAGATAGCGGCCATGGCGAGAGGCATTTGCATTCATTAAGGTCTTGGCATTGCCAAACGAGTCAAGGATCGAGGTTAGAGCCTTGATCTGTTCGGCGACCTTTGCCTCTTTGCTAGAGTGTGTAGACAAGCGGAGTAGTTGGTTCATCATCAGACGAAGACTGGCAGACTTGCCGGAGCCAGTGATACCGCTGCAAGATTATAGCCCAAGAAGTTGCGGATTGACGGAAGACTCACCGAGCAAGGATGGCATGGGACTCACTCCGACGACGAAGTAGGAGGTAGATTCGAGCGGCAATATCGTATACATGTGGCTGCAAAGGCTTGGGTGAATCGACCATCGGCAGGCTTGTATCTTTGTAGCAACGGTCTTCATATTCCTTTGCACTGACGTTGTTGACGTTTGCCAGAGTCTTGTATGGGTTGACAACGACCAAATGACTGGAACCAAGTCTTGTATATGGTAAATCAGCCCTGAACCTGGCTTGGAGCACGGAAATAATGGCGTCGTCAGAAGGATAGATGGTAGCGGAGCCAGAAGAAGAGACGAGGTCTATGAGATCGCCAGAGGCAATAGCCTGAGTACTGGACGACGCCATGCTAAGCAGCGACAAAGGAGTGCTCGTCACTGTGCAAGACGACGAAGGTGGAGAAAAGTAACCGACGCGTGAATAAGGTGATGACGGTAACCACGTGGTTCAAGTGCAACCAGCGGGGCTGTGCAAATAATATTTCATTTCTCTTGATTTGTCCGACTTGTCGCTCTAAGTAGTCTACTAAACTGCACTGCGGCTTTTACTATCTTAACGCTTGCTTGAAGACGGCTTTGCGGTTTGAAGTCTGCAGTGAAATGTTGCGCTGTCGGTCCAGGCAATCCCTGCAGCAAGGGCAGGTCGTACACGACATTCATGGGGTGTGTCGGGAACCCACCACGCTCGGTATATTCAAAGTCTTCAAAAGCCGTCAGTATAGCTCAGGCAAGAGGGGAACACTTGCTATCATCGTTGTGACAGGCTGCCAAAAATTAAAGCTGAAATAATACGTATCGAACACTTACAGACAAGTCCAACAAGGGTCTCACTTTTGAACCTGAACAACGTTA
>QLOY01006018.1:0-11042 GCA_003313965.1 Megacollybia marginata
AGTACTTTCTGTAGCAACTAGGGACTTTCTATAATATTATAATCAAGCGGGCCTTTTGCTGGTGGATGTCCTCAGTGTCCTGGGACATCCTGATGCATCTTAGGATGTCCTGGGGATGTCTAAGTCAAATGCAAGTCAGTTCCAAGTCAACCTGAGTCAACCTGAGTCAACCTAGCTAACTTGAGGTCAGTCATTCTGAACTTTGATCAACCTTGAGCACAAGTCTAGGGATTTAACTTTTTCAAGTTGACAAAGTTGACCTGAGTTGATAAAGCTGACTCAGGTTGATACAGGCTATACAAGTTCTGCACAGGTTACTGAAGTCAGACAAATAGTTTTTCCTGATGGATGTGGATTGAGTCTGTCAGTTAGTGGGGGGTGATTGTGGCTTCAGAGCTAGCTTATGCAATATTGATCACATGCCACTCCTAAATTTTCTCCCTGTCACTCATTGACATGTTTGCCCAGGCCATAGTGGTAAGATACTTTCTAATTTGTGAAGGAATTAATTAATTTAATTCTTCAGGCTGTGACACCAGGCTTTTAAACACCTCGTTTGAGGAGCAACTGACACAGCAAGCGCCTATCAAGGTGAGTGTTTAAGAGCCTACCTTGTGGTGTGTTATCACTCATTATACTGCCAGAGTCTTCTTACATAGGCTACGCACTCTTCCGGCTGTCAAGATTGCCCACAGCAAACTTCTCACTGCTTGAGCTGGACCAGCTCCTCCGTGACCATTCCATCCATGCCAACAGCACCCATTTCCAACCGCATTACTGTTTAATTATGCACTAAACAATAAGCACTGATGATTTGGCTGTAGAAGTGAAGCACAGCAGTGTAGGTTTGGGTACAGGCCTTGCTGGTGGCAGCCAGTCATGCAGGTTGGTTTGCATATGAATTTCTTGCTTTATCTCTGTGTCTTGCCTTCCCATCTACTCTGTACACATATACTACTGGCCCGAATCCATTCCACAACTGATGTTAGCCTGGCGAGTGGCAGATTATATGGTGGAAATTTGGCAGTGTGGAATATCACGTAAGTGAATCTCTGGGGCTGCATGACCCCTGCGACAGCTAATAGACTAGCGACTGAGAAGTGTTCCCAGAAGCAGTCGTAACAACCCTTGTGCGACCCCCCTCCTAACACCACATGACCTTCGAAAATTACACTAAGTGTTCAGGTGCCATTTACAGATAGTTTTTGACATTAATAACACTTCTTGTGGTAATGAACACAGCACTCATTAGTTAGTTTATGAGATATACATGACATTATTGACTTAGTGGGGGGGGGACCATACTCGGGTGAGACACTATGAAGTTAGAAGGTTAAGTGGCCCTAAAGGGCCACAATAACCCTAACTTCATATAGCCCCGCTCATTCGCTCTCACCGTCATTGGCCAGCCAAGCTGCCCAAAATTTTATGGGGGGGGGACCGAACCCTAACCGTCGAAACCTGCAACATGTGCATTGTGACTGCATGACCAGTAGTAACGCTATGTTGTGCCAACATGATATCGACACATTGGCCAGTTGATAAGCCTGAGAAGGCGCTGTAGGCTCTCAGGCATGGATTGAGGGAGTGTGTGCTGAACTATGAACTGTTGGATGATGGTTAAACATAAAACTGCCAACAAACATGCAAACAACACAGCATGTTGTTGACAAACATGTGATCAACATGTGATGTTAGGAGAGGGGACGCAGTAGAAACATTAAGCAGTCGTGGCATCAGAATTGGGAAGAGGTGGAGCTGAAGGTAAGTTACACTGGATGAAAATCACCATATTTTAGGGTGAAATATATAAAAAGTATGTGTCAAATATTAATCAGGTTTTCTACCTACTTTTCTGCAAACTATGAAGGAAATAACAAAGGTGTTTTCTAAATATTTGAGTGACAAACAGGTGCAAGATATTTTAAAAGATATTCAAACTATTTTTAAATATTGGCAAAGTCTTTAAAGGTATTTCAAATATTTTTTGTCTGCTTAATTTTCTATTTTGTGCTTAAATTCTTAAAAGAGCCATTTGTTATTTCCTACATGTTTTGCAGACAGTTAGATAAGAAGCTTATTTAATACCCTTTACATATTTATTGTCTATTTTGCCTCAAAATATGGTGATTTTCATCCAGTGTATGGCAAAATGAATACCACCATCAGAATCACATTGAAATTCTGCATCTGTCCATATAAAGAAGTCAAAAGTTCCCACGGTCATAACTTGCCTAATCTGGGCATGCCATGCTCTATCGTTTCCTACATTTGATATTTTCTATGTTTTCTTTACTCTAGATAAAAATAGCCTGCTGTAATCAGATCATGTGATCTACCTTATACACTATATTTATATACCAGCTCTCAAATGCATATATTTGAGCCTGTTCTACTTATAGTATAAGATCATGTGACCTATGCATAAGCATACTATATATGGTAATATATATATAGCATTGCAGGCCTATTATTGTCCCATATCTAGTATTATATAGGCTGGTAGTGCCTTTTCTACTTATGGTATATGATCATGTGACCTATGCATAAACATACTATATTGGGTAATATATATATAGCATCACAGGCCTATTATCATCCTATATGTATCAGCTTCTAGTGCCTATCAGGTAATTATATAGGCTTCTAGTGCCTTTTCTACTTATGGTATATGATCATGTGACCTATACATAAGCATACTATATCGGGTAGTATATATATATAGCATCACAGGCCTATTATCATCCTATATGTAGTACTGTATGGGGCTGGCAGCCTGTCCATAATCTATGCATAGGTTTTATATTATATAATTTAAATAAATCAATTCCTGCCGTGTTTGCCATATCGTGCCGTGGTAGAGCTTATTTTGCTGTCCAGAATCTATGCAAAACCTCTCTGGAAAGTTATCAGGGATCTATGCATAGATCCTACAGTACCAGCTGATCTTCCAGACACCAGCTCTGTTTCTAGCATCTGTTTTGACTGCCTGTTGCATACAAACACAGTCCTCGGTTTCTTCGTCCAAATCGTTTCATCCAATCCGAGAAACAGGCCTCATCTTCTGTCTGCTCTTCTCATGATGCATAGCACAGGGAACAGGAACTTCACCTCCATTGAACTCTTGCGTCTTGTGAAGCGAACATCTTATCCTCGCTTCCCCACTGTTTCTATGTTTCTATTTCAAATCTACCTGCGCTCCCTAAAGCAAGGTCAATAGACCTCGGTAGACCTAATTATGTGTAGTTAATCTATTTAAAACAGCCTAGATCGGGTGCATCAAAACCTTCCCGGGAAAACCTCTGTGAGGAAAAAAAACCATGGGTTGGGAAAAGCTACCGTCTGGCAAGTCGAATTAGAATGATTATCGTGAATGTATATAAATGAATGTGTGGATTGGCTGTTGTCTGGGTTAATTTCGTGTGGTGGCACATCTTCTGATTAGATCTCCCCATATCCTCACTGTGAGAAGGATTGCACCCATGTGCCATGTTCCGTGAATATTATGTGCCAGTTGATTTTGTTTGACTCGATCCATTTTGGTTTTCTTCAGTATCTCCTTCAAACCAGGAACATGTCCTAAGTAATATTGAGTGCGAGCCAGTGGCCATGATTCCAAGCAATCAATGAACAAGGACTTAGCTTGAGATAAGATTACTTCAATCTCCTGCTCCGAGATTTCCTCTTCTTTTCGAGTTTTTAACACCTTTTCCGTTTCTTCCACTCGTTTGCTGGCCTCTTCTCTGAACGATTCGAAGGTGTAGCATTCTGTAAAGACGTGGTGTATGTCTTCAATGTTTCCGCATCCAAATCGACACAAATTTGATGCCCTTATCTGTTTCCGAAACATGTTATCTGCGGTTGGAAGTTGTCCCGATCTCGAATACAGTTGAACTGCAGCTGAGAACACTGACACTGCCTTTTTGTATGGGTAATCTGATGGTGGTATGTCATCGTATAGCCACGTTTCCATTCTTAACGAGTGTCCTGTACCAATCTTGTTAGCAATCGATTGATCTATTAAGGATGTGATTAGTGGCTTAATGTTCATTTCTAGCCATCCTATTCTTTCTGTGTGGAATGTATACTCATCCGTACAGAATGTCGTTTGAGGTGCTATGAATAGCTTGTCAGCTGTCAGTTGACGTGATCCCCTTGATGTGTAATGATCTGCTTCTTAGTTGAGTCTTGCCTGGTGCGTGGTTAGTTTGTTCGCATGTCCTTTAGTATACTCAATTTTGAGTTCCAGCTTTCTATTGATCAGATCCATTAGCCACCTGGAGAATGAACGTCCCGGTGCATATCTTAGTCTGACCATAGTATTTCGCCCCACTTGGTGATCGTCTATTAGACGTACTGTGTTTAAGTGGTCAGTGAATAGGTATGATGTCTTCTGAGATGATGGCGTAGCTAATATCGTTGTTGCTATCATCCCCATCAGTTCTCCCTGTAAAATTGAGCTTGCGATGTCTCTGATTTTGAGTACCATAGTTTTTGGTCCAGTTACTGCGCTGGTTACGATTTTGTCTTCTAGCAGACCTGCATTGGCTGGACGCATAGACCCGTCTGATGCCCATAATTCCTGTGAATTCGAGATAACCGTTTTTGATGACGCCAGTGGAGATAATGATGCTAGAGCTTTGATTGAATTCTCTGCCCTACTTTGACGAGTTCGTCTGTCCAATAGTAAGTCTGCTGGTCCATCAACGCACCTTGTTAAGTCTATTCCATTCAATGCTTTTTGCATTTTTGCCCATAATGGTTTCAGTTCCTTGATCTCTTTTTTATCCGTTAATATGTCAGTTTGGGTGTCGTCGATATGGTCAAAGTTGCGTCGGGGTTTACCTGTCCTACCTGATTTATCCAATATATCCCTCTCTTTCGAAATGCTGACAATGTTTTCCCGTGTAAATTTTCTCCCTGTCTTTTAATCTTCAGTACGTGTGATAGACTCACCTCCCCTGCCGAAATGAAGCTGAGGTCCGTTTTACGCAGGTTTACTCCTAACTTCTGTAGTCCGTTTTGTGCCTCCAACCATGCCACTGGAATCTTTTTGTAGAACCTCAAGAAGTTTCTACCCGTCTTTGTTTCCAATGGGTTGTTGCACTCGTTTAGGGAACAGCTCCAATCAGCTAGCATTACTTGGGCCATCCTTTGATAGGGGCGAATGTGGTGATTCAGGTCTCGAGCTAGACCTTCGATTGACAGTGTTAGATTGATTTTTGCAATTGATGGAAACTCGAAGCCCATTAACTCCACCGGCAAGTACAGTAGGTCAGAATTAGGCCGGAACGGGAATCCAAGACATTCGTGTACCTTCTGTGCTATTTTGTGATCCAGGATTTCCGCATCTTTTTGTTTTATTGGTTGGAGTGCCAGCATTGCTCTTGCCTTGGACGCAATATTTTGCATTATGACCTTTCGAATTAGAGTGATTGGCATTCAGACCATGAACCTGGGAATCGAGAACTCGGCTATAAAATCTGATATCGCTTGAAATCGGCTAGTCAGATCGTCCACAAAGGTTCTAAGCATCTCCAGTTGTCCGTGTATTACATTCACAGGATGATAAGTGATTGTCCATGGGTCTTTTCCTGGAGTTTTCGTGATTGATGGCATTGCCACTGTTTCCGATTCGATGCTATGGTCCTCTAGTACATATACTGTTGTCTTGTTCCACTGTGTTAGCCAGTTGTACGCAAATTGCAATCTTTCCATCTGTAGACAGAAGAATTGAAGTCCATGAATAGTTTTTGCAAAGATATAGGAATCATCCATGGCTTCCACCATCGTTACCACTAGTTTTACCTTGTCATCCGGGGTATGTGGGTCATTTTGTCTTGCATTCATTGTTTAGATTACCAGTCTGTTCTCGCTTTCCCCTGCTAAGTCATCCAACCATCAGTGTCCGAGACTCATCGTCATAGTGGCCTTTAGTGGGGATAACGGTCCTCCCTGTTTTGTGACGCCATTTACGGTGATCCGATCCGATTGTCCGTACGCTGTTCGAATGGTGCACGGAACCATTGATTGTGAGGCTGAGTCCAACTTGATAATTTCTTCTGGGAGACCATATGCCCTAATTGCATCGTGAAATCCCTGTGGAGCTAAGTAGTCAAACCCTTTCAGTTGATCTTGTTTGATACAATATACCGGCTCCTTGTTCCGATGTGACCATGTTTGAATTCCCGCTAAGAAACTCATCAGATCTCGGCTCTGTACACCCATTTGAGTCGCGATTTGTGTTTCTGGAATCAAACCTAGTTTGGACACATAAGGGGTGAGGCAAAAGTTTAGCCACGTCATCAGGGAATTTGCTAGGAAATTCAACAACACTATACCTCGATAGTTTGCTAGATTCATTCGGACTCCTTTCTTGTATATCAGAACTACAATAGTTTCCTTGATGTTTCCTGGGAACGCCGAGTTTGTGACCATGTAGTTATGCAGTTTTACCACTAATTCCAGTGTCTTGTCTGATAGCACTTTTATGCACCATTTCTCCCACCCGTCTGGCCCTGGAGAAGGTTTTGGGTTTCCTTTTCGTAACATGGCCCTGAAGCTTTGAACCGATGCTTCTTGTGGCCATATAAAGGGTTCCGCCTGTACCTTTTGCTTCACCTCTTGTATTGAGGGGGTCTCTAGCCACGGTTTCGGAGTTTCGGGAGGGGTTTTGCGACTGTAGAGATTGCTAAAGTATTTTGCTGACACAGTCTTGACTTTTTCGGGTGCTGATAGAATTTGCTCCGGTTGGTCTGGGTCGCTTACCATAACTGGTAATCCAATCGGGTTGATTCCTTCGTTTACCAACCTCTTTGTGGATCCATACTGTAGAGCTCGTTTAATCCATTGTGTGTCGTTAGCACGGGCCTGGTTGTATGCTTCTTTAGATCTTTCCCTATATAGTTCCCGAGCCAATTGGTGTCGTTTCTTCTTCAGGAATTCCTCTATTGGTTGTGTATTTTGTAATCGTCCATGTGCCATCAGAGCGCGTTCCCTGTACTGAATGGTTGAGGTCGATATTCTAGCTGTGTTTCCCAGCTTTAACGAAAGTATGACCCCTCCAATGTGTCGTATTTCCGCTTTTAGGGCTTGGATCTGAGGTGACATTGTATCCTTGATGGTACCCTGTTTCACAACCTGTGAATGACCAAAGCATTGTTCTGTTGCTGTTTCTAGTACTTTGGTTAGTGAGGTGTACAAGGATAGGAATGATATGTCATCAGTGATCATCTGTTCTGATAATTTTTGTGTTTCCACCATTTCATCCATCTCAAGTTCAAAGCGATGGAATAGTTCTTTTCCTTCCATTTTGTTCCTTGGGTATTGTATCCTTGGCTTTGGAAGGGATATAGCATTCGTTGTCGCAGGTATGGATCCTCCGGGTGTATCGGGGATTACTAGTGCTATAATTGGTCTGTGACGGACCACTGGAATGTAGTCTGTCTTGTTGTTGGCAACTTGAACGTTAGCTTCGATTATCCTGGTTCCTGATGTGACCAATCGATCAATGATACTTCCCCCATCCGAAGTATCCTTGGCTTTACAGGTCCAGTCTGTGAGTCTGTTCCGTAATGAGTACTTCCTCCATATGTCCTTGCCACCTGTCTCCTGTAAAAATGTCAAGTAAGCCGTTCGGTTCTCTGGGTTAGCTCTTTCCAAGGGGGATGTTGTTACATTCAAGTCACCTATTATAGACCAGCTATGCGGACAGTCCTTGCATAGTTCCGTCATTTTTAGCCAGAATGTAGCCTTTGAACCAGGGTCCTAGGGTGCATATAGTCCGTAAATCCTGTGAGGGAAGGCTCGTCCATCAGATGAGGGTAATAGGATATCTATGACCAAGATTCTTCCCTGTAGCGCTCGGTCTGTCACTTGTATTCTTTGGACTATTTGGAGATCTTTACGGATTCCAACTATCACTCCCCATTTCCAAGTTCCTTCGGTGGGTTCTGATTTCTCCTCGAATATGTTGTAACAATCTTCTGGGAGTTTTCCCGTAACCGGTACCTTGGATTTTAGTTCTGAGATCACGAAAGCAGACAGGTTTCGTGTTCTAATTGCAGCGTTTATATGTTGGACTTTTAGAATGTTGTTCATTCCATTTGCATTCAATGCAAACAGAGTAAGTCCCATAGTCGGGGCCACACCTAAACAGGTGACCGGGTATAGTATCAGCAAGCAGAGTAGCACTAGTAATAGTGACGGAGTCCAGAGACAAAAGTTTGTACAAGAATAGGTATGTCTAGGGATTAGACCGGGCTTTTTATTTTTATGGTTTACCGAAGCGCTTAGTGATAATTCGCATAGAGTTCTATCTTTAGTAACAGTTTGGTTTAAGAGTCCGTGTCGTGATAGAGCCAAGTTCTTTAGCCAGATTCCTGTCAGGAGCACAGTATCAGAGCCAGGAAAAGACCAGAGAGATGTACAGAGCTGTAATAGGCATTTGTCAGTTTCCTTCCCTTCAGTGCCTGCTTCGATTGATACTGTAGGAAATTCGCATCAGTATCCATTACCTTGCTCTCCGTCCGCTTCTGTCGCTTGATCTTACTACCCTCTTTGTCATTATCCTCCTCCATAATCATTTCGTGCTGAGTCGTGGTCTCTAGTTTTTCCTCTTCCCTATTCCTCGCTGCCTTTATGAAACTACCTTTCGCTGGTAACCATTTTATTTTTGACACTGAAGGGTTTCGCGATGCAGGACTCAGTGTTGGCAGTGATCTCTGCGCTGACGTGTCAGATGGTAAAGGGTTTGGTCTTACCCCGATCTTCTCCGACTGGTTGGGTGTTTCCGGAGTTTCGTGAATCAGTGTGCTAGAGATTACCAAGGGTGTAGTGGGGGTAGTAGGTCGAGTAGGTGCTGTCTGAATCGGGTTCGGAGTGATTGCTGGGGGGGTGATGGCAGGGAGACCTAAGCTGGAAGTAACGAGATCATCTTGTTCCTCCACCTCCTTCTCAATCTTGTCGATATCCTGCATCAACTTCTTTGCCTCTTCCTTCAGTGCAATCCTCTCTTCATCATCTGCTATTGCAATTTCAGTCGTAACACGGTCTAGACGGTGCCTAAGCAAGTCTGTGCGATTTGAAAGTTTGACACGAGAGTGTTGTGCAAAAAGTGCTTGTCGAGTACCCACGACAGGTTCTTCACAGACGTGAGGAGATGAGACGCTCCCTCTTCTAGCAGGGTGAATCGGCGATCGACTGCATTGAATTGAGTGATTTGTTCCTGTCTCATGTGTTCGACTTTTTGATCCAGTGCCTCGAGGCGTTTCAGGACATCACCACCTGCTTTATTGATTACTGCATTGGTTCTCATCGTTAACCCGTCAATTGAGTTGATTTCGTAGATGAGCTGTGGGTGTTGTAGGTGAAGTCGGTTAGCCTTTATGAACTCGTCAAATGTTTCTGCGTCTCCCAATATCTTTGCTGTCCAAGTCCAGTTTTGCATTAGGAAGCAATATGCGTCAAGTTCTGGGATGATACAGCTGCAAACGAAAGGGGATTCGGAATCGGCATCATTAGGGTCTTTGAAGCGATGATAGAAGTATGTGTCGAGTGTATCTTTGAAACTAGAGTCATACGCTCCTGCTCCAATGACTGCCAACTCGAACGCATAGATTGGGTCAATTTGTCAGAATGGGGTATTAATGTGTATGGGTTGGTTGGTGAGGTTTCGGAATTTTAAAGGGGAGGATTTTAGAGCTCGCTCTACATCCTTTGTGTATCAAAGCACCACGCTGGCTGCTTCCCCTTTGTCCATAGCCCACAATGAGATTGTCTGGAATCCTAGTTTTTCCATTTCCGCTATTTCTCTCATCTAGTCTAGGATCTCTGTGCTCTGACCTCGCCGCTAGTCCTGATATGACAGGTAATCCATGTAGACATATCCAGGTTGACTTGTCAGTTCTGGCTTTGCGTGGTGCCCATCTGACATCCCAGAGGGGTTCTAGTGTAGACAATGCCGCGATCCATTGCTCTAGAAGATCTGGCCGGGGTCCCTCACTAACTGCCAAAATGTCTGACGACAGTCGAATATAACAGAAGGAGTCCTGTTCCAGGCGCATTCTTCCATTGCTAGGTAAGGTAATGACTTTATGGAGAACCGTCTCCCCAATGGTGACAGTGTATTCTGAGGTAGCGGTCGACGCGGTCAAAATTTTGTTTCAGACCACATCAGCAGATGTCAAGCCACTCTTGGGTGTGACGCCTTGCACTATGAGCTTGCAACCGACAGGAGATATGGCCGCACCAGACAATATTTGTTGGATAGGAAAAGTGGGAGAAGGTGGCCTTGCCGTTTGCCTATGTGGCGGGGTAAATGGAGGAAGTGGAGAATTTGGCATTCGGTTTGGAAGCTCTATTGCGTTAGTGTAACTATGTATGTTTTTGTTTCAGTTTATAATCAGTTTTCGGTTCCAGTAAGCGTTATAAGCTTGTTTTCTTAGTATCTGGTTTTTGGGCGCTAACGTGACCGTGATGGTAGTTGTAGTTGTTGTTGTTGTTCTCACACAAATCCATACATTACGAATTGGTCCAGAGTCGTCACACCGACCAAGATGCTCGCATACCAACCATGTTTACGATGGAGTAGCTTTTTGAAAGGAACCGTCAATCTTGCGTCAATTGTAACAAAACCTCGTTGCCTGATCCAAATGCCCAACCCTCCGCGCTTAACTCTTCAACATCTCAGAGAAGACACGGCCTTGTCTAATCTGTATGACCACTGTCTATTCGTTCCCTGTCTCTGAGACATGCTATCCCCTCAGATCGGTTCTCTTCTCCAAGCTTGCAAGTTCCTGTTCACAGTACTGTAGCTTGTTCTGGGACAGGATGATACTGATCTAGATGAGAATACACTGTTAATCACATACTCATTATCATTACTAATCAACATCGACACAGTCGAACAATGGAGCTCAAGGAGCAAAAACAAACAAAATTAAAGTGGAAGATGTAAGTAGCATATACCAATTAAGCAACAATACCACATAAATGGGTACTGATAGGGTCACAGGCATACGACTTGAATGTTTTCAATCAAC
>QLOY01006023.1:0-12241 GCA_003313965.1 Megacollybia marginata
TCTATGCAAAAGCTCTTTGGAAAGCTGTCAGTAATTTATGCATAGATGCTACAGCATCTGGTGGCGAATACCGTTCCCCAGGTCAAAAGCCGTCGGTTAACATTCTGAAAGGTGGTGCTCCATGTGAGGGCAGCATGATCGGTAATAGCTAATATCCTCTCACCTTCAAGGAATGGCTGAAATTTAATTAGTGCCTCCTTCAAAGCCAAAGCTTCCCGTTCCGTTGCTGAATAGTTTCGTTCTGGAGGCTTCAATACTCGAGACCAATAACAAATAACCCGCTCGATATGAACTATGGTCTTGTCGAAGTCCTGGTTCCACGGCCCAGGGGTTGGAACATCATCATGCTCCTTGGATACCGAGGTTACCAATGTCGGTACGGGTTCACCTTGTTCATGCGCCTTTACTAACTTCTCATAGAGCCTTGTCCCCTTCAAATCCGCTACTCGAATAGGCTGGACCTGCTGTAGAATCCCTGCGAGTCCATAGTCGCAAGCATCCGTATAAACTCGGTAAGTTTTCCCTGGCATCGCATAGCCACGTACCGGAGCATTCATGAGGACCTGTTTACACAAGTCAAAGGCCTCTTGATGCAGTTCAGTCCAAGCCATTCTCCTTCTTTAAAAGTTGAAAAAGCGGTTGCGCTATCCAAGCGTAAAACAGAATATAGGAGGAAAAGTAGACCATCATTCCCAGGAATTGTTGCAGTTGTTGTACACTTTGGGGTTCTTGTAACTGGAGGATTGCGTCGACTTTCTCCTTATGAGTCGATAGCCCTAACCTCGATACCTTCTGACCTAGTAGAAGGAGTGATTGATACGCCAGGTGGCATTTCGGAGGTGAAAGAGTGATGTTGGCGTTCGTTATAGCTTGGAAAACGCGATCTAGGTGGGTTAAATGATCTTCGAAGGTGGTGGAGTAGATGACGATGTCGTCAATGTAAACCAAGGCAAAGATCCACAAGAAGAGCGCCAAGATACCTTGCATTACTCTCTGGAAAACGCTGGGCCTGTTTCGATAGCCGAACAGCATTCGTTTGAACTGGTACAATCCTCGATGAGTCCGAAATGCTAGTTTTTCAGAGGCGCTAGGACTCATCGTGAGTTGAGTGAATCCGGTGAGTGCATCTAGCGAGGATAACCATTGCACCCCGGTTAATGCTTGTAAAATATCCTCTTGTTTAGGTGGCAGGGGGAATTCGTCAGGAACGACTGATTCGTTTAATCGTCGCAAGTCGATGACCATTCGTGCTTTTCCGTTTCTATAAACGATGAAAACTGGTGCTCCCCATGGACTAGCTGACGGCTCGATTACTCCAAGTTGTATCCACGCGTCCATCTGTTTATCTATGACTTTGCGATTAGCTGGCAAAGCACTGTATGGGGGTAAGGATACCGGTTGAGTTCCTGGTTTCAGGGTTATGTCAACAAGACTAGGATGATTTCCTAGACGGCCGTCTAACCCAAACGCCTGTGCATTCTTGAGGACTACTGAACGAACTTGCTGTTGCTGAAGTTCAGTTAGGTCAGGAGAGATGTGGATCTCTGATAACAACTCACTGCTGGCTATCTCTTCCATAGGGACCTCCGCTGTCTTAGGACCTCCCTCAATAGCATCCTCTCCATCGGATTCCTTACCAGTCGCGTTTTGCTGAGCCTTAGACGTAATTTCTGAGGTGCTGTGTACTGTCTGTGTTTGCACTAGCGACCAAATCAGCGCAGCTCTTCTAATCGCGTCAGGTTCCCGAGTGGTTTTATCGAGCCAGTTTGCTGGGTTGTGTGCTTGCCCAAGTGGTTGACCTTGCGGTACGACTATCGGGACCGAAGAGAAGTTGGTGATGTGAAGGAAAGGCTGATCCTTCTGCACTAGAGTGTCTGGTATGCCATAAATTTCTTCTGGGTGGCCGTTCGAATGAAATCGGCGTTCAATGAATAGAGAGGTGACTCCCCTTCGAAAATGAGCCTGTATCGGAATGCGTTTACTCGAAGTTGGTGGAATGATTACCTGCTCTGTGGCTAACACAATATCCTTGCTCTCTGCATGCCGCCGATGGTTTCGCCTAGATTTCTGTCGGCCGATGAACGTGGAGCTTTGTGGAATGGTAGATCTCACTCTGAGTCTGAATGCATGTCCGTCCTCATCGATGAATGGTGAGCTAACTGAATTCGCGACCTCTAGTTCTCGGTCCGTATTTCCGAATCGCAAAAACGTGCGGTCTTCCCGCCGAATGAGTGATAATGCATATTGATCAGCAAAGTCATTACCCAGAATGAGAGGTGTGGACATTCCTCTGACTACATAAGCCTCCACTGCGATGACGACAGGTCCTTGAGGAGTATGGAAGTATAGTTCAAGTGGTACATAGCCGGAAATGGTGGTTTTCCCTGTAACTTGAATTAAATTGATTCGTTGACCTTGGCGTATACGCGGGACTGATTGGAGGGCTCTGAGCGCTCGTTCTGAGATTAGAGTAATGTCCGAACCAGAATCGAAGATTAGTTTGAGGAGGTCTTCAAACCCGTTAATACTTACTTCGATTTCCGAGGCCTTGGCTCCTAAAAAGGCACAACCCGATGGCCTATTGGTGAGTCGTGGTAGCTTGAGTATTGGTTTTGATCCGGAAGTTGCCGGAGATGCTCTGGATCGCAGACTTGTACTTGTTACGAGTCTGGCTAGCTGTCATCGAGTTCGTCGGTTTAGAGCCGGCTTGGTGCTGTATGCTCGGCAGGAAGTGGATTTGGATCGAACGCGGAAAGCGCGTAGGTCAGAGGTGTGATTGTTAGAGGCTTTGGTGGTGGTAGCTGGAAGGAAAGTGGTGATGGAACTTGCTTCGGGTGGATTGATATCTGATACATTAGTGAAATCTATTTTACCTTGGGTTTGAGAAACGGTACCCTCTGGGGCCGTCGTGCTAGCCTTAAAAGTCTGAGGAGCGTCGGTAATCCGGAGGGATAACTCAAAATCCTGCTCACCATCACTTAGCCCATAGTACAGCTCATCATACGCATCCTGAGCTTCTAATTCATCCACTGTGCATTCCACGAGCCTTGTACGCACGGTTCTCATCCCCTTCTTGGCATGACGACACTCCGGGTCCCAGTGTAAGTCACTTCCACAGTGACAACAAGGTCTGGCACCCTTGTCTCGTGGGGTGGCTTTCTTGGAGACGACACTATTGTCTTTCACGAATTTGGGAGGAGGAAGGGATCCGCCCACGAGGTTAACACGAGCCTTCAGGGACTCGGACTGAGCACGTGGTCTATATGGTTCCTTCCATCGCTCACGTCTTTCCAACTTACTCTGAGCTTCCAGCTCTAGCAAGCTGTCCTCATGGTAACGAATGGCACTTTGAAACTCGACGACGTCCTGGTATGATTGAGTGTTCAAAATAGTGTTCCAATTTGCAGGTGCGCCGTCCATTACTTCCATGATAAGTTCCGAATCATGTAGTGTGTATACTGCGGTAAGAAGCTCGGTTTTTCGAATGAAATACTCACTAGGTGTCTCACGATAGTGTCCTGATTCACGGTACTTCGCCCAGTTAGCCTTAGCCTTCATCCGATCCAACCACTTCCGATTCATGAAGTAGGCAGCAATTGCGGTACGCAATGTTTCCCAATCCTGTTCGTATTCTTGTCGGTACTTGACTGGTAGGGAGAAATACCAGAGCTCCGCAGAGCCTTTGAATTGCTTTGGAACCAGTCGACCAAGCTGCTTGAAGATCGTAGTTGATTCTTTAGCTAAGTCGGAGACTTTCATCATCCATCGGACGATATCGTCGGTGTTGCCATCCCATTCGGGGATGTTCTTGAGCTTGAGCTTGAGGTCAAAATGGTAGGTATTGTCCCTTCTTGGAGTGCTGAACGAGTCTGCAGGATTAGCTGATCGTTTAGGCCTACCCATATGAGGAGGCAACGGTCTTCGTCCGCCACCTTTCCTATCATCGCTACTGTTTCCATCAGAATCGTCTGGATCCCCTGGAGCGGGTGCCTCCCTTCCTTGTTGTCGCCCTCTCCCAGCTTCTACATCTTTCTCCTCGGAAGGTTTGATTCCCAATAACTCGTTCAATCGAGCTGTATGTGCTCCGTTCTGTTTACTGTCTTGGAGCTGATGAGCTTTAGAGACTGCATCGACCTGCGTATATATACGAGTTCGATGATCACGCAAGATGGTGCCTGGTTGCTCCGGTCGAGATGTCGTCGGTCTAATGGTGGCTATGGGCGCAGAAGGCTCCGGAGCCTGGAGTTTGGGTGACGATTTCGCTTGTGCTGAAACAGGAAAGAGAATGTCGTCTTCTTCGGCAGGAACGAGCTTGGGTGAGTCGGAAACGAAGTCATAAACCTCGTCTAATGTCCTTAGATAGCCCTCAACTTCTGTTCGATAGCAAACACAGAAAATCTCGAAATCGTTGCGGCTGAACCAATCTGATATAAGGTTAGTATCCTTATTCCCCCAACTGGGCGTTTCCGGGAGTGGTTCTCCTGAGACTGTGAATCCGTCCTTTGCCCTTCGTTTCAGGTTAACCAACCGGTTAGTGAATTCTCGATAGAAGGCTGGTCGGAGGGAGAAGATGGGTATTTCCTCACCTCTTTCGCCCATCTTTGTTACGACTGCAGTGACTCGGACTTCCGAAAGCAATCGCGCGAGAGCGTCCATTTCGCGTTTGAACATTGTTTTTCGTTGACGTTGGGAAAGCACCTGCGCCTTCATTAAGTAGTCTTTACCAGTCCGTGCCACTCCAAGGCTTAATGCGACTGTTCTACGAGCTAACAATGTAGGGCTCAGGAAATGGATTGGATTGGTGGTAAGTAAATCAATTGTGGTATTACTGATGCTAGGTTCAAATTCGAAGCTGAAAGGAGAATCGTCCAACTGCACCAAATCTAACAAAGAACGAGCATCCTGCTCATCTGAGAAGACGAAGCTTGATTCAGGTGAGATGGATCGAGTTTTTGAGTGCGAAGTTTGATGCTGCTGCCCAGGTCTTCTTCCTCTGGAGGCAGAAGAAGGAGGACATGAGGGTGTTTCTGGCATAGAGTCTTAGCTGGAGAAGGATGAAAATGGTCGAGTTGCGTTATAATGAGGAATTCCTCTGCGTATCCACCAGTGTAGTGAAAAGCGGGTATTTGCACATAAGAGTTCTAATATTCCTTATTTGCAACTTATGACTCCCTTAGAATGGAGTGAAATGTTAACAGTTCTTTCAATCACAACTTCTAAGTGACTACTGAGTCCTGGACAGCGCGAGGCGTGAGCAGGAGTAGACAGAGAACGTACAAGGAACCTCGCAGGAGTTTTCGAGTAAGAAGTATGTATTCAAGAAAGAGATGTTACATTATTGTAGGCTGATCGTTTATATACTCGAAGAAGAAATATGCTAGAACATAACCGAAGCATGTAGAAGATCATGGAAACATACAGAAAAGGACAAAGCGAGTTCGAGTGGAGTCTAGATTGAAGTCGGGTATTGATCCAGTTTCCCCGAGCCGCCGGTTCATACAGAGTTCCACTACAGATTCCATAGTCCTCGATAGGTTGAATCATCCCTACAGGTCAGTCATGGTATCAAGCAGCAAAATATAGGCTCACATTATCTTGTAATGGCGTTTAAATGCGGCATGGATACTCTCTGCTGTTGATTTCCCCTTGTCCATCTCGAAGCATTTGAAGGCCATGAACATGTGGATAGCAATAGGTGTGTATTTGTTCGGACGCCCATCGAAGGCTTGGAGAAAGTCGGGGTGTGTAGTGAGAACCTCATTGTCATCAACTGAGTTCTTGGGTATGGTGCTATTGGGCACAGCACTGTCCTTGTCAGCCACACCACTGGCGAATGTGGCTAGCCATTCACGGCCACGCTTGATGTATCCTTCGTATACTTTATTTGTTTCCTGTGATTTGGCGTAATTTTTGATATTCAATTTAGCAGCCTGATGTTCGGCTGCAAAATCCCGTCGCGGCTCAGTGCCACTCAACCTGGTAGTAGCTGATTTGGTTTTCTTAGGTGACTTGGGTGACTTGGCCTTGACCTTTGGATTAGAACTCTTTCGAGCCATTAAATGAGATTTGTAGAGTAGGATTAAAAGAAATGAGCGTATTGGTGCCCCTATTACTGTCACATTTCATCGCCTCCCAACTGGCCTCCCAACTGGACTCGTATTATCTAGTCTACAAATTCTATGCTATCACTATCACTACTGTCTGATGAAATACAAATGTAGTGCGGCTGCAGCATCAACATATTACAATCCAAGTCTGATGAGATCTCTATAACGCCTACATCCACAGGTACAGCTGCAATGTCACCATCAGAGTCTGAGATTTTGATTACACCCAAATCAACAGGTGTGCAGCTGTCTGAGTCTGATGATATGTCAATTACATCATTGTCTGGCTGGTGTCGTGAACTATACATTGTCAGCTATACAATCTTGGAAAAAGAATGGAGGGACTTGCCTGGCAATAGCTTCCGTATTACCAGAGGGCACTATGGCATGTATACCTGAGCCTGACATGGCCTATATAAAGAGTTATTACATGAAAATTCAAACATACACATACCGGAGCAGCCTTGACTTTGTGGCATTTGTGAGTATCATAGTACTCCAATTCTGCAGGAAATGCGAGGTGTAAAATAGAAAGAGGGATTGACACTATCAGAAGTCCATCTGATAGTCCACGCTGTGGAGGATACTTCTCTTGAACTTCCTCAAGTGTCAACACTGCTAATGGACGAATTACAGCATTGACTAGGGCCATCTTGATTCCTTTCTGTGTAGATAATCTTGTAATCAACCAATGTGGATCAAAATTGTCCAAGGCGACGTCGGGTTGAGCAGCTTTCTATAGGGATATAACTATAGGCTGGGATTATATATCACAGTGACGACATACCTCCATTATTTGACGTGTCAAGTAACCAGGCCATACATCGCAGCGAAACTTGTTGATGAGTGCTAGATCTTCAGCCCACGAGAACTGCCGGTCGGCAAAGTGAGCTAGCTGGGCAAGATTAGGAAGACGCGGTATCTACAGTTGTGCATCCACATCAATAATAAGGGGGTGGGTGTATAGGCGAATGAGTTGGGCTGAAAGAAAGGTATTGGTAACATTTCTGGCAGTTATGGGCTCTGGGTGACGAAGAAGACCATGGGTGTTTGAGATTAGCTCGTGTCGCAACTCATTTCGCCACACGCCAAGGAATTTATCCAGTTGGCACTCATCGAGTGTCAATGCAGCGCCATGGAGTGAAGTAGCTAGAGGGCTCTGAGAAAGAGCAAGGGCTGTAGCAATACCACAGTGACAAAGACCCTACCATCACATTTAGAAATCATACTATATGTTTAGAAATTACCTTATCATAGTCACCGCCAACTAAAAGGGCAATAAAAAGAATGCTGGCGTGGCTCAGATTGGTGCTTGCTTTAAAATGTTCAGAAGAGTAGACTACAACCTTGTTGAAGTCCTTTGTGTGCAGTTCTCTGAAGTAAATAGTGAAATAGTGCTGAAACAATATGGAAGACTAACCTTCGGATAACGTTCTTAGCCCCGAAAACCCAGGAATCACTATCCTCTGTTAGGATAATATCAATTGCTCCCTTTCGGTTGAGATACGCAAGCTCAGCTTCTGCCTCTGCAGGTGCCTGAGCTCATGAGATAGGTACAAAAAATAAAAACAAATAATCGCACCATCACATAATAGAAGCCAAGAGCATCAATGAGTTGCTGGAGTCGGTTGATGATGCTAAAAGGCGTACTTGCCACCTTTTTCCCTCGCTTATAAGCTGGCCGTCCAGGTCTATCAAAAACACAGACGACAATAACAGGATAGCGCAAGAGTAGAGTGAGCCGCTTGAAAACAGCAGCAATGACTGGATTGGTTGGAAGGCAGGGATCATGGCTGCGCTTGTAGATACCAGCCTGAATCTCAGAAATGGTGATGCTAATTGGGCGTCAGAAGTTGTCCAATAGCCAGGGTGCATACATACCTCATATCTATACCTAGAACGAGCATTCCTTGGCTATGATGATTGCAGCCAAACCCATTGGTAATACAGTGACAATAAAGGGAGACATGCTCTCCAGTAGCAGCAATAGCCTGTAAGAAGTTAGTACATGGCATTCCATAGAGTAAAAGACATACTGGCCAGAATTCACGTATGCCCATGATAGCTATGGACAAGTCGAGGACCCTCCTATTACCAACCGATCGGTGAACAAACTATGCAAAAGGAAAACACACCTTCAGCGAATATTGAGCCCTGCATCACCAGTTCCAGGTATTGAAACTAGGTTATGAGAGACAAGGCAGCCGCTAACTGGAAAAAATTGGAATATGTTTCGGTGGGGTTGGCATTCAGATATAGCAAGGCCACTGGCAGTCCTTGGGTTTCAAAATATGGACCTCCACCTGCCGAAATACAACCAATGGTACTGCAAGTAGGCAGTGCACTGTTGATTGTTGAGAGAAGATGGCACGACTCAACAAAGACGTGATGTAGCATGTGACTAAATGCGTCAACTCGTGCTGACGCGTCAACATTTGTACTGCAATCAACAGAAGTTACAGATATGGCTGCTCCAGGGTTTAGCTTGATGCAAGCTTGATGATTAGTACAAGTGATATTATATAGTTCTGGGTCAAACAGTGCTTGCTAAGCTTGAGCAGACCTTAATCTTGTAGAATTTAGCACATTTAAGGGTGTTAAGTCCTATTAAGTCGGGATTAAGTGAATTTAAGCCTAGCCGATAAATTCACGTGCTGATTTAAGGCAAATTTAAGGTCCCAGAACACTGCACTACTATAGCAACTGTTCGTCAGTCAATTTAAGCCATTATAACAAGTTCTTCAGCTTAAATTCAGTTCATATACTCTCTTCACTAGCTAAGGTGTGCTAAACATGCATTAAGCCAGTACAAAAGTGCCAATTATATGTCAAAATGCTATCATGACACGTCAAGACGCGTCTCAATGCATATCAACAGACATTCTGAGTAGCCTTGTGATTCTGTCTAAAATACATGCCAAGATTGTTCAGAACTTGTTCCTACTCCTACTCATGCCTTCCAGCATCAACCAGGATCCGCTTGCCCATAATATGCAGTCCATCAGACTCTTTGTACGCAGCTGTAGTCAGTCAGTCTTTTCCTAATCGTGAGCATTCATTCATTCCCAGACCTTTCATGTCCTGTTCCCTCTCATAGACAACAAACGGGTACCCTCAACTCTGTCCTTTCTTGTCGTGTACATCTTACCCTTTCGATAGGACCATACCCTTCAAAACCCCTGCAGAGGTCATTTTCTGTGGCACTTTTATGCTTTTATATCCGTTAGTCACAACACCACACAGGTCAATGCAGCATACCAATTGAGAAATGAACAGAGTCTTGTAGGGGTCTCCAACAGCCTGTCCATCATCAGCCGGCTTGTCTGCATGTCAGAATCAGCAACGCATTTTCTCAACTTGGTAGACATGACTCACATGCAATTTTGAATTCATCCTCCTTCTTTTTTCATCGTTCCTCTCACTTGATCTGATGCTTTACATCAGATACTGACCTGAATGGCCCAATTGTGAGTAGACCATTGACGGTACCTGTTTAGTCAGCTGAGCTGCGAGAATATTAATGACATTGAGAATTCTTCAAAAGCTCACTATACCAGGTAAAGATGTATTCAGTGGGCCTAAGCATGTGCACATATCATCTACAGGAACTGCAAGAGCAGGGGTGAGAACAGCATTATCAAAAGCTCACTATCCACACGTCCAGTAGGCCTAAGCACATGCACACATCATCCACAGAGTTTCAGTAAGCCATTGCTAGAAGATGAAATAGTTCTTACCTTGATTCAATGGAAGGGCTACCGTTCTGCAAAGGCGACGGCCAGTGGCCGTCGTTTCTTACAAACGGGCTCTTGCGCCAGTGCCAACAATAGCACAGCGCCCATCTCGCTACCAAAGATCTGGTTTGATTGATTTAGGCGCCAATTTATGGTCAGGCCTAAATTACGACAAATAATCCGACTTACTGAGGACCTGGGAAGCTCCCCTAGGGGTCCGGCAAAATTTGCGGATTTTGGAGCCTGAAAAATCGAAAATCCCCAGCGAAAATTTGCGGATTTGACCAATTTTTGGCGCGAGGTCCGGCGAAATTTGCGGATTTGGAAGGGGATTTGGAAGGGGATGGCGGTTGAAATATGATCTGTAGTGTATGTATTACTGGCCATTCTCGGCCATTTCCAATGCTTTTGCTCAGCCACATGAGCCACACGAGCCACACTGGCGCCTTGATGAAGGATACACGAAAGGAGCTAAAAAAAAGTACCTGTGCTCAAGATAAAATCTGAGTCCCTGGTGGAAAATGTGCTCAACAGCCATGTAGCTGTTGACCACGTAGAGACATCAATTGATTAGGGCTCCGTGTAAAAGTCCTGACTTCTAACTCCGACTTTCTAACCTGTTATTAACTGAGTTAATAACAGTATTTCACTCAAGGGGTTTAGGAGGCCTGTTAGAAAGTGTTTCAAGCTGTTAGAAAGTCTATGTGATTCAGATAGAAAATACTAATAGATGCAGCTTGTAGATAACTCTAGAACCTATTGGTGTGATTCAGAGCCAAATGGGAGTTTGTTAAATCATTTGAGGCATCAGCTAGCAAGACTGTCATTTGAACACATACATTAAATAGCACTGTCAATCTGTAGCTGTCTGAAATTTGGAAAGACTCAGCTTAACTAACACCAAAGTAACTCCACTCCAGCTGAAAATGCATCAAGAACTACTTTTTAACCTACCTTGAGTTTCTAACTGGTTAGAAAGTCTTTTCTCACTTGTGTTTAACAGTTTCTTGCTGTTAGTTAGAAAGTAGTTAATAACACCTGTTAAAAAGGGGTCTCAGACCCCATGAGTTAATAACTTGTTATTAACTCAGCCAATACTTTTACACTGAGCCCTACAATTGATCAAGAGGGCCTAAATTACAGGTTTAAGGCCATTTTGAAGGATCTGAAGGACCGTGACTAAGATCACGTGTTGTGACAGGCCTACCGACTTTTGTGGATTTGACCCCCAAAAAATTGCGGATTTGAGGCCAGATTCACGGATTTTGGTTGCCAGACCCCTAGGGGAGCTTCCCAGGTCCTACTTACTGTCCGCCATTTCTCCCGGGCCATAGTCAGTGAGCTATCGAACGAAGCTCTTCTTGCACCGCTCCATCTTCCATTACTGCTACCCATTTCAAAGGAATACAGGCTATCGTGTGAGCTGTCCTGGTAACAAACTAAAAAGTATAGATGACACTGTCATGCAAGTCAAATACAAAGTGTCAGAATCTTTACTCACCACCCATTCCATTTTGGGACACTCTCGACACCTTTCTTTCACAAGGATAAGTGAACCCAGCCACGTTCTTTGAACATGGCTGACACCTTTTTGCGTGAATAAATATACATAACGAGTAATTCCATCCCACCCATGGCCCGTGCCGTGTGACACTTCCGAGCTCAACAACCATCGACCCTTTGCATTGTCCCTCCTAGTGGCAGTACTTAGACACTGCCAAAACACTCACATGTACTCAGATGTGATGTTCATCTACAGCTAATGTAAATGGCTTGCTGGGATGATGCCGAAGGTCTAAACATTGATTAAGGTTTGATGTCTGAGGCAATAGGCAGCATGCCCTCTGTGCCGAACAATCTGATCGGCTCTTCCGTTCTACCTGTATCCTCAGTGATAGGAACGCTACGGGGCGGGGTCTGCACACGTGCGGGGCTGTCGACACCTGAGACAGGCGCTAGAAGCGAGCGGAGGCGATGGCCGCGGGAAGTCGCACGGAAAACGATCCGCAACAATCACAACCCACAAACAACACCAAAACACACACTAACTAACTCCTACTTAGATGCACTAGTCTCTCTTTATATTCCGGGGGTGTGAGTTAAGGCTCTTTCTGAAGTTTGTCACAAGAGAAGGCCTCTGCGGACGACGACTTTTTAGAGTCTTGTTGCTTAGTGTACGGATATGGAGTCTATCTTTAGAATAGAAGCTCCTCGGGTCTTTAAACGTGCAAAGTTCGATCGACAAATCAAACTTCTTTCAAAGTGGTTTTGCTTGAGTTGCAAGACTTATTGCAGAGTTCGGTTCTTTAGACCTTAAGACAATGTTCAATTGATGTGTTCCAATCCCAACCAATCTAGGATCAATTCCAGACAAGTTCCGTATTCCTGAGTACACAAGAC
>QLOY01006031.1:0-12101 GCA_003313965.1 Megacollybia marginata
ATTTTGCTATACATGCTCTTGTTCTTGCACAATTTGCATTTTATTTTTGAAAAGCCGGCGGTGAGAATATAAATAGACACATACAACTCCTTAAGAGGCATGCATATACCCTTATATGTATGTATTAGGCTTATATTCAACTGCTATAGGCCAGTATACCCTTATACTCAACCTATCTTTCACTCTGCATACTTGGCCCCAATAGCCTTTGCGTATATTGAATGCTAGTCAATAGATAGTGAATCTCAGTGAATCCCAGTCAATAGATAATGAATCTCAGTCAATAGGTATTCAATACAGTATGTTTTGGATATATCTCAGTTTCAGGCCTAGGTCAACCTAGCTTTCACTCTGCATACTTAGATGGGTGTTCCAACTTTATAGACCTCTGGCAGACCATCCATGCCTTTGATGGCTTCAATATTCAAGATTTGAGGTCTACCATATTGGTAGATTCACTGAAAATATTTATTAGCAGATCCATCAAGAAATGAAAAAGTGTGAAAATGGGTGCCCAGGTCAATAGCATTCACTTCTGCATATCTGTTTATAGACTTCTGGCAGACCATCCAGACTTTTGATAGCTTCACTATTCTGGAATTAGGATCCAATATATTGGTAGATTTACTGAGAATATTTATGAGTGGATCTATCAAGAAATGAAAAAGTGTGATCAGCCTGCCTGGTAGATCTAATACCTGAGTAGTTGACCTGGGTATCACTTTCACACTTTTTCATTTCTTGATGGATCTGCTGATAAATATTTTCAGTGAATCTACCAATATGGTAGACCTCAAATCTTGAATATTGAAGCCATCAAAGGCATGGATGGTCTGCCAGGGGTCTATAAAGTCGGAACACCCATCTAAGTATGCAGAGTGAAAGCTAGGTTGACCTAGGCCTGAAACTGAGATATATCCAAAACATACTGTATTGAATACCTATTGACTGAGATTCATTATCTATTGACTGGGATTCACTGAGATTCACTATCTATTGACTAGCATTCAATATACGCAAAGGCTATTGGGGCCAAGTATGCAGAGTGAAAGATAGGTTGAGTATAAGGGTATACTGGCATAGCAGTTGAATATAAGCCTATGACAAGTGAATACATACATATAAGGGTATATGCATGCCTCTTAAGGAGTTGTATGTGTCTATTTATATTCTCACCGCCAGCTTTTCGAAAATAAAATGCAAATTGTGCAAGAACAAGAGCATGTATAGCAAAATGAATACCACCATTAGAACCACATTGAAATTCTGCATCTGTTCATATAAAGAAGTTAAAAGTTCCCACGGTCACAGCTTGCCTAATTTAGGCATGTTCCCTCAATGGCTCCAAATGAATGTCACCATTGCAACCACATCAAATTTCTACATCTGTTCATACAAGGAAGTCAAAAGTTCCCACGGTCATGGCCTGCCTGATTTGGGCATGTCTCCTTGATGGCTTCAAATGGACATCACCATTGCGTCCACATCAAAATTCTGCATCTGTTCATATAAGGAAGTCAAAAGTTCCCACGGTGATGGTTTTCCTAATCTGGGCATGTCCTAATCTAGCCATGTCTCCTTGATGGCTTCAAATGGATGTCACTATTGCAACCACATCGAAATTCTGATCTGTTCATATAAGAAAGTCAAAAGTTCCCACGGTGATGGCTTGCCTAATCTGGGCATGTCCCATGGTCCATCTTCAATGGTTTCTATTATTAGTATCTACTATTATCTGCCAAAAACACCCACTCAATCTCAAATGTATTATTAGTGTTTTTTAATGCATTCTATTAATGCATTATATTAAAAATAGATTTGCCATGCCTGCCGTGTTTTTGCCTTGATGCCGGAGGCCTGCCAGGTCGGCATTTTGGCTGGTACGATAGCCCTGCCAAAGTTATTGCAAATCTATGCAAAAGAGCTACGATGAGTTGTCAGTAATCTATGCATAGATCCTACAGCATCAGGTGGCGTGCGAGTCACCGACTTAGTACCTCATCCTCTCCCGTATCCTCAAGGCCGCACTCATTGCCGACGGACTTAGTACCGCTTTACCACCAGAACAGTTCCTCCGCACTTGCCGCCGCTTGCCTTAAGGAGTCATTCCCTAAGCGCACCCAAGACCAGTGTTCCTCACATTGGCAAACTAAGTCCACGGTCTCGAACTCTGGCACCTTGAGCACTTCTAGAGAAGTCTCCATTCGTTCTAAAGAACACCCTCCTTCATTGTTTCGCACAGTGACACTCGAGATCTCTTAATCAGAGTCTCACCCGCAACGCTTAGGTCTTACCTAACGATTTTAATCGGAACATCGCAGTTCGCTTAAGTCAACTCGAAGTGTGTCTCTTTTGTAGTTAAACCGGTCTCACGTACTTACAAGGGGATAGAACATCTCTGTTACTTAGAAGAAGCATCAGGGCTTAAGCGAACCTGTAACCTTCCTTGGACTTCTAGGATAGCCTAGATAGAGGCTCTTGTCGATTTGTAGGTCTAGCCACATAACCAGCATATCACCTGTCAACAAGGGCAAAGAAGAACCTAACTTCAAGTGAAGAGCTCTGGTAGAAAACCAGACCTCAGTAAAACAAGTTGCTGAGAGAGTTTTGAAACAACTGATAACCATTAGTCTTGAAGGCTTAGCAGGAATTTCTCCTGCTCTTCGAGAACAGATTCAAGGTGATTTTGAACGCAGAAGACTGATGCCAAAGGGCATTTTTGATGTGAACCTAGCCTGGGAGCTAAGAGATGATGTATAAATATCAGGATCAGACAATGAAGAGATACAGGAAGTAAAACCAGAGAAAGTCCATGAATATAGGGACTTCTCAGTGCCAGTAGTATCTGTTAATGTGACATTGGACTCTGGTGTTCTGCTAGGTGCACTAGTAGTGTCTGACCCAGTAACTCAATTTCTGGAGTTGCTACCATCTGAAAAAAGAAATAAGGTGATAGTGACAAAAGACTCAGAATCATTACAGGCAATTTGGCCATTGATCAATGGGCATTCTAAAGAAGAAAGCATCAGTAATGCCAGTTCTCAGATAGTAGCCATGGCCAAACCAAGTTAAGGGTCCCTTGAGATCAGAACATATTATCTACTAGGTGAGATGTCTCTACCACTCAAGTCCCAAGTCTCTATGGCACTTGAGACTTATCCATTTAGCCCTCAGGGCCAAAGGCCCTGAGAGAAGTGGCTGAGACATGTGACACATGACACTTGAAGCTTGAAGCTTGACCACTTGAGCACCTATTTATAGCAAAACACGTAGTCATGTCAGTTGCATCAATGTGTTCTCACTTCTTATTCTACTGCCAGTGACAGGCAAAGTGTTCACTCTATTGTGACTGCACAATGCATATCTGTGGCATTACACTCTTGTCTCTAATCTATCATCTCCCCACTGCCCCACACAGAATGTCAGCTCAATGTGATCCTCACCTCACTCGAACAACAACCTGTCCAAAATGTAGTTGCCCAATGGGTGATTTTCAAGCCTATAAGGGTACTGGTGACCCTTCTCGAAGAGGAATGATATGCCAGACTGTATGTGAGCCAAACACCACTCTTAACCATGAAGAAGACTCAAATGACAATCAAGATGGCAAAAAGTGTGTAGGCTGTAGCAGCAAAGAGCGCTCTCGTTGGGACTGCATTGATCACTTGGGAAAGAAGTGTTGTGTAGGCCATGCAGAGCAAGTTTGTCAACATAAACAGCTTCGTCAATCCTGCCACGTACATAATGTCTCTGCAGTGAACTCCACATTCTCCAGTATCCCTGCTACACAAGCCTCCCAGCTTCCCATTCCAACTCCAAGTATTTCATCTCCTACTTCAAGTTCCTTACCAGCAACTGCATTAGGGCTCCATGCCACTCATGACAATGCCTTGAGGCCCCTAGCTCAACCAATAACACCACTGTGGATTCAGAATAGTAATACAGCTCAGGTGGTGAAACGGGAAATAGCTGACCAGAAGGCTAAAGAGGGTGAAATTCAGCTATGAAAGAAGAAAACTGTCCAAATCGTTCTATTCTATGAGGTATGTTCTCTATCCTGTATCCCGATCTGTGGTGTTGACCAGGTGTAGTGCCAGTGACGAAAGCTCACTTTGCCCCAAACTTTCCCAACTTTTGTCTGTGTGATGTTGAAGCAGTTATGACAGCTCTTCAACTGGACAAGAAATCAGTCATTGATGTGCTGTCTGACCATGGCTGGCTGACTGTTAGTATAGACAATGTGATTGCAGCTGATTGTTATAGTCAGGTGGTTCTGAAACACCATGTCTCATTACTTTGCCCACTGAGTGATAACGACTGCCTGGGTATCTTGCAGTATATGGCTACGCATACCGCCAAGAAGCAAGCTCACTCCACTGAGCTCGTTTCACCCCTCAAGAAGGCTATTCGGTCCCAATCCTCCAACACAGCCACAACTCAACAACCATCCCCCTCCAACGAGACTGCTTTGTTGTCAAGTGTTACATTGCACACAGCCACAACTCAACATGCTCAACGACTGTCATTTCCCTCTCTCCCTGGTGAGACCACAAACCTTCCATTTCTGAGCACTACATCTAACACAACCGCAACTTGACAACCATCATCTCCTTCTCTCTTTGACCAGACTGCAAACCCTCCATTTATGAACCCTACATCCTTCCCACATACCAGCACTACCAGTTACCCTGTTCCTGTTGTTCAAGCTTCAACAACAGCAGGTAGATATTATTCAATAACCAATGCAAAACATCCAAAGTTTCCAGGTGATTATCCTGTCACCACTTGGGCAGATACTTGGGCAGAACTGGATCGTATAACTGATAGAAAGGACAAGACAGAGGCCCGCAATTATGCCAGTGTTGTGTCTCACATCATTGCCCAACCACCCAATGGATGGGATGTTATTTACACCTGCTCGACTGTATATTGATACAAGGCAGATTGGAATGATGCTCCAGTTGCTCTCAAGGAGCATTATCTTACCTTGGGACAATCTCCACTTGCAACATGGTTGAATTTCAAGAAGCATTGCCAATATCTGATTGATGTGGTTGTCCTGTCTGCTTCCACGAATCCCCTTCCAGGTTCTTCCACTAACAATCCTTTGATCAATTCTGCACCCGTCATGGTGGCTACAGCCATCCAGTCAAGTTCTTCAGTTAATTTGCCAGTAGATCAGTCGATTGTTCACTCAGAGAGTTTAGGTGTGAAGGAAAGGAATCGAAAACCTGAACCTTTTCCAATAACAAGCTATTCACCACCACTACCACCCCCTGCTACACCCCCTGCAAGTCAGGGAGTGGTTCTGCTGCCACCAGCCACGATTCTTGACGATAACGAGTCTGACGACCTACCAGTGGCTCATGACCCACTAAGAGAGCTATACCCCTTTTGTGATGCTCCCTTACCATCATTAACAGCTGATCTTCATCACCAGCTTAATGAGCTCATTGCTTGCTCAGATCCAGCCCCCCATCCAGACAATCCAGCACACTGACAAGCAAAGCTTATACAATTTGCTTCATTCTGTGAAAACCATTGCTTCCCCAAATTACTATCCCATGCCCGTAATCTCAATTGGCCACTGACTCTCAACCATGCAAATCTTGTAAGACAGGTGATCTCATTGAAGCCAGTAATTTGGGCATTCACACTATACCTGGCTGATACCTCTCTTATTGAAGAAGCAGTTCAGGATTCTTCGCACCACTCTGGTTCTAGTCCATCTCTAAATGTCATCAGGGCTGGATAGTGAGTACTGTATACATATCTTCCTATTTCTCATCTAGCTTTAGCTATGGTCAACAGGGCTATGAGATGATTGCATTCCTCCTCTGATATCTCTTCCTCCAATGCTTGATGACTATGACCTGCAATGAAACTTTTGCATGGCTTACATACAATGACATTGTCTCTAAGGTTCTGCTTCCCTTCACTGTCAATCACCTCATTCTACAAGCGACTGCTTCCAAATCAATCCAACAAGCTGACAGAGTTTGTTGAGACAGTACCTTATTCGGTTCATTGCAGCACTCGATTCCAGACCATGATCCTGATTCATCTTATTTCAAACTGTTCAATGATTTACGACAGCTTCTATCTCTTCAACCAACTTTGTTTCCCCCTGCAGTCTATGAAGAATGGATTCCATTTCCCTTGAGTGAAACGTTGGAGGAATGGGTTACTGGTTCCAGGCTAGGAGTGTTAGTGGCTGACAGTACTGAGGTGGGTGCTGGTCTGGTGTTGTCTGTGAAGTCCAAACTGGCCACTTTCTGCTCTGAACTAGTCAAAACAGAGCCTATTAAAGATGTTCTCCCAAAGATTAAGGCCGAGCTGCAGGACCAACTACCCTTGAATACAATAACCTCAGCAGAGGTGATAGATCTCACTCTTGATGACGATTAAACGATGATTTGTAAACTTAATGTAATTTAAATGGAATACTTTGTGAATTATTGATTACAACTGGTGTTGTACTAGTGGTCTGGGCATAAGAGTTTGTCTCGGGAAATACTGTATGGAGCATGTCCCTTACATCAGAGCTCCTCAATGATGATGCGGTTCCTCCTCTTCACCATCTTGTCCAGAAAGAAATTATACCTTTCCACTTGCATTTCTCAAACAATGGCCTGGTAACCTGACATCCATGCATTTGCTTGCTCTGCTGCAGATGAGTTGAAACACCAGCGTTCTTGAGGCATTCCGGGATCAGTACGAAGTTCAGTCCACAAGTAGGGATTGCAATGCTGACCACATGTTATGTTGCTTTCCTTATGTTTGCATTTGAAATGGAATACATCGACAGGAAGGGCACAGTTGGAAAAGTAGGTGTGAAGATAGGGATCTGTGTCTTTGTTGAGCATGGCAATAATTTTGCAGTTGTTGTCATGCTACAATACCCTGGGAAGTGATGCCTTGGTTGGAAAAAGGGTCATCCAAAAGGTCTGAAGAGGTATGTTTGAGTAACAAGGGTTAATGTTCAGCAAACTCATCCATACACCATTGGGTGCTTCTGATTCATAGAAAGTAGCATGCCCAAGAATTACACCACATGAGCTGACACATAGTTGTTCATTATGTGTGCAAGTATGTTCAAAGCAAATGTGGTGCTTGTGATTACCACTTTCTGGTTTGTTGTTACAGGTGTGATCTTCAATGTCATCTGCCAGCTGCATGCATCCATAATCATCAACAAAAAATTCATCATCTGCATCAAGACCAAGACCTTCCAGTGGAACATCAAGAGATGAAGTAGTGTTATGACTAGCTCCAATGGAATCATGTGTTTGGGTTGCTCGAAGACAGTCAAAATGATGTTTAAGCTGAAACATTGACTTTCCCCTAAGGTTGTAGTGGTCCTCAAGCTGGTGATGCTCAGGTTGCGAACAGGTACGGTGATCTCTGTCTGTGGGTTTATGACACTTTATAACAGCACATTCTGAGTTCCAGCTAGCATGGATAGGACAGAAGCATTGTTTCACATTGATGAGTGGGATTTTGCAGTCATGGACACTACAGCATAGATGACCAATGGTTAATCCATCAGTAACTGTGGATCTAAGTTGAGCTAGCAATACGGTTAGATCCAGTACAACAACAAGAAGGCTTACCAGGGTTCCCCTCAGCATCTTTAGAAATCCAGCAACAAAGCTCATAGGCATGATTCCAGGCTTCTTGACCTGGCCCAGCCATACGTTTGTTTGCAATCTTCCAGTGCACTAGCTAACCGTTCCACTTGAGATATTGCATTGTATGGCAGAACCAAAGGCGGGACTTGAAGATGTGGCTCTGAGTCTACTCGCTCCTGATGATCACAAATAAGAGCATGGAGAAAAAAGCTGTCCCAAACATTGTCAATGTCCATCTCAAAAGAAGTCCAGCTAAGAAGAAGCTTCGCCTGAATTTGAGGGTCGGTCATGCCCATATTAAAGATATGGGCACAGTTAGTTGCTGAGGTCCATGATGTAACCATCATCATCATGAAGAGTTCACATAAAGATGATGACATGTAGAAATGTTGGAAGGTCTGTATCATGTCGAATTCTTCAAGCTGATAGTAAGTGCAAGAGGTAGCTGCACTGTGGACATAAAAGTTGGGGTAATAACGAGTGTGGCAGTCTGTAAAGGTATCAGGTTGGTTTCCCAGAAGTCACTTGTCTTATGTCGACAATACAATGAAGTCTGATAGCCTGGAACAGCTCCAAATTCTTTGGTGAAAAGGGTGATCTGATGTGTTCTAGATTCAGCAAGCTCACGCTGGTGAATAACACTGGGATCAGTGTGGGATTGTTTTGAGCAATCTGGGTCAATGCAAGTGTGAGTAGGAGGATATAAGTGATAAACACCTGAAAGGCTGATTGAGATAAGAAAACCGTGACCTGGGTTGGAGACGTACCAATCTTGCCATTAATACCATGTAGGAGAAGGAGCATGACATGCTTCTTGTGTAATCCAAGCTCATCTTCCTTTGAGAAGGGGAACATCCAAGCCAATGCCCCAAAGACATGCCAGATCAATTTACAAACCTTATCTTCAATGTTGAGAGAGTATTTTAGGAACATATGCGCAAACAGAGGAAGACATTCGGGACAGGTAGAAATGTGAGCAGCTTGATACTGTGAAATAATCAGCTTGAGGAGGAAGACAAGCTCAATAAAGGTGGTGAGATTGTTTAAGTTGATGTTGGCATGCAGCTCTGGCTGAGATTCTAGGTGCTTTGCAATATCCATGAGATTGAGGTTGGAAAACATGTTGGCACCAACAAGTGCAAAGCCAACTTTTAACTCAAAATCCAAATCAAAACCTCAAAATCACAACTTGTAAATCCAAAAACTCAAATCGCAACATGTCAATCTCACACTAGAGATGAACCAAACAAAACCCAATCATTTAACACCAAGCCAAATACAAATTGTAGGCAAGGGGTGGTTATCTAGTGGTACTACGAGTCCTAGATGTTCTTATATACAGTTCTAGAGATATAAATATAGATGAATCGAGATTGTATGTACCTGGCCATGCATGTATATGGTCCAATAAATAATAGATGAATCAGAAATGAAAACTAGAAAGGGATCTCTGAGGGTGGTTGCCATATGCTATGCCACCTACCCCTATTTTTGAAGTATGACTGTACCTGGGCATAGCAGTTCTAGTATTGTGACCACATGGATCTGCATCCCAGACACTGCTTTAAAACACTTTTACTAAGCCTCAGGTGCCTTGCAATCGGCCTATCCAATACCGTGACTTTCCTAGTCCTGTTTTCTAAGCATTCTCCCAACTCTAGATAACTTAGTGGACCATGCAGTACACCAATGCTGATGAATGTGATGCTGGATCAGGTGTTTCTAGTAGTCTAGAGAACACCTTTTGACTTTCTTTCCTCCCTTCCCCTAGACTCAATCACATGATCATTGCAAACCATAGCCATAGTACAGTTCTTAATACTAGACATGAATTCCTGAGAATTCAACTTGTCTAGGATCATCAATGACACTAATTCACTATACTAGCCATGTTTAAGTATAACCAAACTCAGTATACAGTCTAGCCTTGAGCAAAGACAACCGCAAATGAGTTTTCAAGTTTAGATGCACCAAGTCTAGAAGTAACACCAGACTATAGATGAGTTAATAGACATATCTCGACTTTCTAGTCAAACTTATAGTGGTAACATTGCCAGTTTATAAGCTTAGCTGCAAAACCAGCATATTATTGGTAGAACTCGAGGAGTTGATCCTGGATCAAGGAGAGTTCATGATGATCATTGAAGCAGACGAAAATGGGATACCAACCAATATGATTAGTTATACAACACCTGCAAAAGGATCTATGTTTGCAGAGGAAGAAAAATGAGATATCTATATTGCAGGGGCAATGAACGAGTCAACTATCAATGATGACTCTAAGTTAATACTAGACACTTATCTTACAGAAGTAGGAGGCAGCTGTGACTATGAGGGAAAGGAACAACTTTACCTAAGAAAACAAGATGAAGTTGTGCCACCATCAGGAGCTGAATCAAAAAGAAGGATAGAAATAGAAGAACAATTGCTTATAGAACAGACCAAACATCCACCTAAGGGATTGGATGGTCAACATTGAGGATATGCAGTACCTAAGGAGGGAAGTCCTAGGGAGCTATGTGATTGCAAGATGTGTTCTAAAAGAACAGTTTGTGACTAAGAAGTATAAGCCAGTTGCATTAAAAGTTAAACCAGTAATGGGTACATTACCTGAGCAGTTTAGAATTGAAAGGAAAATTATCAGAGATCTGTTGGTGGATATGCCAGAATTAAAGCCTAAGCCACTGGACTTCAAGTCTAAGGGTAGATATACACAAGAAAGAAAAGAAACTATGGATAAAGTCCATAAGGGAGAGTTCTTATGGCCTGAAGAAAGAAAGATGATACATCACCTAATAGCAGAGCAGCATTCACTTGGGATGATACTGAAAGAGAAAAGTTCTGTGAAGACATGTTTCCACCAATTGAGATGCTGGTGATTGAGCATGTACCATGGGCATTGAAAAATATTCTGATTCCACCAGGACTCTATGATGAAGTACCTTAAGATCTCTAATGGTATGGGCAACAACGTCCCCATAGGAAGAGTCTCCTGCCTGGCCCTGAAGGTACTTAAGAGTATTGGAGATGTCGTGCAAGGCCAAGCTGATGGCAGCAGGGTACTCAGAGATTTGATGAATGATGGCGAGAGCAGGCATATTTGCTTAAGAGAAAGAGAGAAAAGAAAAGAATGAACAATAATGACCACAGCCCATCCACCACCCTTATATATTAATTATTACAGCAGGTGAGAATTTTCTACCTAAAAGATGTAACCAACATCTTAAGAGCATCCAAACTGTCAGACTCCTTCCCATTCGCTTCATTGTGCTTTCGCTGCTGACATATTGATGCTGACGAGAGTTAGTTAAGCAAGCACAATGAAGCGACTGGCAACAAACTCCTGGGAATGTTGGTCTTGTTTGGTCCACACGTCGTTTAGGTCCATTTTCTGTTGATTACATTGATGCGTCTGATGGCACACAAGCTGACACGTGTTGTGCCTCATACACAGAGCTGCAAAACCTTGTGTATCTACTTGTGGGCATCTTGCCATGCCTGTGGCAGCTGCTCGTATTCCGAAATATTTTACAAGGGAAACATTGTATTACAATAGCACCGACTGGCTCTGGGAAGTCGTTAACCTTCCTATTGCCTCTGTATTTCTATGAGACAGGTTTCTCAATCCTCGTTACTCCTCTGAAGCAGCTTGGATGCGTGATAACGAGGTAAGCCAAACAAGACCAACATTCCCAGGAGTTTGTTGCCAGTCACTTCATTGTGCTCGCTTAACTAACTCTCGTCAGCATCAATATGTCAGCAGCGAAAGCACAATGAAGCGAATGGGAAGGAGTCTGCCAAACTGTAAAAAGAACTAAGGACAGTCAGTATCTTTAGTAAGGGGGAGTGGTGGCAGAAATTCTTAAGGACTAAATTGAGTTAATCAGAGCCTGACAAATAGGTCAAGGAGTCACTTAGGGCTTAGTAACTGAGGACACAGAACTGGCCACCCTAAGCGATGAGGATCAGGCATGAGGAAGTATGCTGGGATCCTTGCTAAATGAAAGAAGTGCTCGTTGTACTGCTATGCTCTGTGTTGTCTGATGGAACTTTCCTCTGGTATTGTTGTGTCCTATGTTTTGAATGCCCATGTATTCTGAATGTGATGTGGAATGTATTGAAATGAGCAACAATCATGTTTAAGTTGAATGCAGTTTGTACTTGAAATGAGTACAATGTCTACTACAATGTCCACTACAATGTCTACTCAAAATGAGTATGATTCTTACCTAAAATGAGTAGCCCAGATGTCCAGTTGAGTAGGATTCTTACTGATTATGAGTAATTCTTCTACTTGAAAGAAGCAGGGTCTGGCGGTGAAAAGGAACCTCACGGTGTGAGGCGGGCTGACTGCGCTGGAAATGGAAGTGCTCGAAATGGGCTGATGCTGACACCAACTCACACTAACACACAATGCAAGCACTAAATCCAACACCCAAACACCTCTTTAAGGTATTCCTTTCAAGTTTG
>QLOY01006032.1:0-18105 GCA_003313965.1 Megacollybia marginata
TCTTATCCAAGTTTCAAGTTTCCCCAGCCCACATGATAAGCAAATGACCTGCCTTATCTTAAATGCTGTTGTCCCTTCAAAGTGTTCCATCTCACAGCCATCATAGCCTCGAAAATGCGCAGCCTCGTCTTTTCTGTTTTCTGTTTGTTTTTGTCTCTCGATCGGTTGGCTATTGCTGAAAATCAAGTCCATCGTCGCGAGTTCAGTCCCACCTCACCCAACGACTTTGGGAATTTTTACAACTTCTGGGTCAAGGATGGTGACACTTGGGATGTAGGCTGACGTCGAGCGAGGCTCCTTTTACTCACCATATACAGCTTACACGAGGAAATACAACCAACGCCATTACCCTTCCAATTCCTGGCGGTCCGGTCAAAGTGAATACAGCCACAAGCGCGCTGGTCATCATCGATATGCAGAACTTCTTTCTCGTAAGACTCTTTTGTTCGGAAAATACCTTTCTAAACCTATCAAGCACCCAGCTATCGGTGGGGATCCAAAAGGAAGGGCTATCGTCAGTAGGTGTCTGTCTGGATGTATGAACACGATGAAACCTTCGCCTCAGACACTACTATTGATCTTATCCACGCGTTTCGCGCTAGCGGAATGAAAGTATTCTGGACAAATTGGGGCCTAACAGAGTTTGATCGTGAGCGGTTTTGTTCATAATCAATTGTCTGAAGCTGGTCTTAGTAATTAACATGCCTCCCGCTTTTCTTGTGAGCTGGTTTGAATGCCTTTTGCTTTGAATCGATTTGTCAGCTTGGATTCTCTTCCGATGGCACAGCAAAAACGTCCTTTGGTTCAGACATGGGCACAATATCTGTTCCATCTACTACAGGTCCAGGAAATGTCACCATAAACGTTGGACGTAAACTCATGCGCGGCAGCTGGAATGCGGAGCCTTGGGGTCCGTTACTGAACGAGCAGGTTGGAGGGGTCAAGAATGGGACTGATTTCTACTTTAACAAAAGTCAATTCGCTGGTTTCCTTCGAAGCAGAACAACTGAATAATTACACCCGTAGATCGTTTGTCTGGAATGTGGGGCCCTGGGACACCAATGCAAACGTTCTTGCAAGATAATTCAATGACAACATTGTTCTTTGGGGGTGTCAATATTGGTAGGCTTCGTTGCATTGGCTGTCGTCTTCTGATTCTTCGAAATAAGATCAATGTGTTTGGGGAACCCTTCTTGAGTGCGTTCTGAATATACGTGTAGATCTGATTTGACACCATGCAGTTCTTACTATAAGGGTTACGATGTCATCCTCGTCGATGATATTTCTGCAACCACCAGTCCCTTGTATGCAACACAGATGACAGATTACAATGCCCAAATCAACGGATGGAGGGCGAATTCGACGGACATCATTCCTACCTTGATGAAAAAACACTAGCAGTGGAAAGATGGAAATGTAGCAGGAATTGACATTCCTCAATTTGAACGACTCTGTTTTATCAATGTTTTACAGTATACTGTGATGCCTTTCTTGCGTTGAGAACATCCCAATCCAAGCTTGAACAAGTGACACAACGTTGCCGTCGTAAATTTGACCCTCCAGATGTGCCGCATGGATGAGAGCATTATACTATTTACCACATATGATCCACCGGCCAGGACCGAGAAAAGTTTGTGCTCCGGCTAGCCTGATGCTTTGGGATGCCAGTGAGTTACGAGGGGCATCAGCCTTAGGTGAGATATGTTGGGTCGTAAGTTCACTGCTAATGTTGAAAACAATGGCCGAATGGCCCTGGTGGAAGGCAGACAAGTCGGTTGCCGAAAGGTGTCTGTACCAGTACTGGTATGATAACTGTTGACTGTATGACATTCGAGACGTCCACAAGAAAAAATCTCAAAGGACCACAGTGTATTTCCCTTCCTATCAATTAATGTTCTCTGATCATCGATTTGAATCTGCCACTGCACTACTCATTACTTTCAAGTCCTCGCCCTCATGTCACAGTGTACCTTGACCCAAGCTGACTCACCAGGACCCTCTAGGTGTCATAGTAGGTGACAGTTGAATACTGTTCAACGTTTTGAACCAATTTACCCCACCGACCATCGTGCCAAGCTGATACGTCCTTCCATTCCGTGCTATCAACTCCCCAAATTGTCTTCAACCAGATCAAGAATCCAATTAAATCCAAATCGGCCACAGTCAAAGCGTCCTCCATCACAAACTTTTGGTCGTTATTGAACCATGCGTCGACTTCACCTAGACCGTTCTTGAACTTTTCCCACTCCGCATCACGTATGGAACCTCTGGGGAGAATATCGTCAAATTTTTTGCCGCACAATAACTCCCAGTGTTTTACGAAGTACGCCTGAGCGTCTGGAGACAAAACCGCGCGTGTCGGAGTTAGTGCAAACTGCCACATCGCCCCTAACTTCGAGGAAAGAGCATCCTTGAAGGCTTTTTGGAATGTTTTGCAACCCTTGGGATTCAATCGAGGCGTTTCTGGGTATGTTTCGTCCAGGTACTCGATGATTGCAGTGGAATCGGAGATGGTCGCACCCGTATTGGGATCATTGAGAATGGGCAGGGTGTAGAATGGATCTCTGCCATCCCAAGATTTTACAGCTGTAGGTGTAGCACCGAGCTCTTTGGCACGGGCTTCGACATGGTGATGTTCAATGAAGATTGTTTGGTGTGGAATGCCTTTGTAGTTCAAGGCAAGCCTGTAAGTAGTTGGAACGCAGTCAAGACGATACAAATCAATTTACCTGGCTTTCCATGCGTAAGGGGACAGGGCCTGGTCTTTAGGAAGTGTACTCCCAATGTCGTAGAAAATCAATGGAGTTGTGGGGGCCATCGATACTGAGTTTGAAGGTGAGGATCATCATCTGACAAGAAGGTAGGCTTTATATCAAGAAGTAACGTTGGGTCATGCAATCGATTACTGAGCACTGAACGTTGATTGGTAAGGTCTTTCTGAGGATTCGGAGGGCAACTGTGTAAGATCAAGAGCAGATTAAGTTATCTAATCAGATACCGCAGGTCGCACGGCAGACTACAAAAGCAAAGGCTTGACACCAGCGGTTACATATAGTGTCCTTAATAGAAGGTTAGTACAGATAATACAGACGTTTTCATAGGGTGTCAAGACGTATCCATTTGTTCCTTTTTTCTTCGCGCGGCTTCGTCTCTAACCTTTTCCCCTTCTAGTCGCCACTGTGCTTTTTCGTATGCATCCCACTCTTCTTTTGCATCTATCCATCGTTCCTGAACATCACGAACATCGGTTCTAAGACCCGGAATGGTGCTGACCGCACTAGTAAACAAGCTGAAAGAGTTGGGTTGGGCAGCAGCAGTTAAGTGAGAAGTGTCTATTGCTCCTTCTGGGGGTTTGGCATCTGGGGGAGGGATAAACACATAGCCTGTTGCACGGTCTATAACACGTGTGAGGTTGAGCATCGAGTGTTTATCCTACGGTAAGATGAGATAAGATTCCAGATACGGACGTTACCATACCTCAACGGCCAAGGTTTCAAAACCTACAAGGCCATAGTCCTCGATAAGCGAGACTATGGCCATGTTGAGAGCAGCAAAACGCGGAGATGTCGACGTTAAAGAATTTTCCAAATATGTGAGATCCTGAACTTCGGTATAAAATTCAAGATTAAAGTCTAGCAACGATGGGAGACGAGTCACAAGGAGGAAACTAGGTACCTAGCTGCCCGTATTGGGAGAGGAGATCAACCTTGGAGAGCACATTGATGTGGGGCAGTTCCAGATGCAGCATGGCTCTGAGCGACAGAAGCAGTACCGAGATGTACTTTGACGCATCTGTCACGTAATGTGCATCGCAAAGATGGACTGCGGCGAGCTATCTCTGAATGAGTTGTTAACCAAAACAAAAGAAACGATACCCTGAATCCAGTTTTTTTGAGCCTTTCTACGATGTTTTTGACACTGACATGACTGGTGCTGAGCTCAACCTGGCCGGGGAGATCAAAGAGGACATAGGCATCTTTTCCGAGTTCCTCGAGCCTAGCCTGCAGCCAGTCAAAATTCGCTTCGAGATATTCCATACAGTATAGCATTGCGCCGTTCGGACCTAGTCCATGCTCAGTCATTGCGTCCTGCAGCGTGATCAACGAGGAGATGTCAATTGCACATGGATATGGAATCGATTCATTTGCAGGATCCAAATTCACGACAGAAATGGTTCGTTTCAGTGCAGTAAACAGCTGGTATTTGCCATGACAGTATGTCGATTTTCCGCTTCCCGGCGAGCCACAGACGATTTCGCCAAACGGCATGACTGTGACTGTCACGTCACACAACGCGTCTTTGTCCATGACCACTCGCTCGTTCACGGTGTAGATATGTATAATGAAGATTATGGGTCGAGCGACGTAGCTAGCTTCTTGCATTTGTGCTTGTTTAATCAACTTTTAGGAGCTCGACGCCACATTAAAGCAATCGCAGTTGGAATACCAACAATCGCGCTCTGCTGGCTTGACCGATCCCAGGGCACGTACACTCCAACTAGAAATAGACACACTGGAGCAGGAAATCGAAGGCTATCTCGCGGAAGAGGCCGCGCTTAACACTGCGTTACAACACATCAAGGCTTCGAGGATTGCTTGCACTGTCAAGTGCAACGAGAAGGTTCAACAACTCAAATCACTACGAAATCCAGGCGGGAGAAGCAGCTCCAGCAGCGTTGATTATGGCACCGCCAAGTTTGATTGGACTGATGCGGTCTTTACTACTATGAAGCAAGTTTTTAATATCGACTCTTTTCGACTTTGTCAACAAGGGTACGAGCCAATTGATCTTAAGAGTTCGTCGTTCATTCATTTATTTTAAGGGTTGTCAACGCGGCACTGGATGGACGCGACATCGTTTGTGTGATGCCCACCGGTTAGTCGTTAATTGCCCTAATTTCCGCTGAACAACAACAATGAATAGGCGGTGGAAAGTCATTGACCTAGTAAGTCTTATATTACCTGCCTTATCGGTCCGACAATACCCATAGCCAGCTCCCTGCAGTTATAACAGCTGGCTGTACTTTGGTCATATCCCCTCTTCTCTCCCTAATTTCCGACCAGATTATGCATCTTAGAGATGTTAATAGTATGTTCAGCGACAAAACCCCTCCATACTCATTCAATGCAGTTGACGCCGTAAAGCTAACCGGCAGCACTAAAACAGATGACCTGCGTGAGATCACGCAACGTCTGTCTTCTATGTGTGGGCCAGGTCAAATACCTGAAATCAAGCTTTGCTACGTGACCGTATGTGGCATCGAGTGGTAATCTATTCATTTTGACATTCCCACTAAAGCCGGAGAAAATTGCCAGAAGTAGCGCCTTTCGTTCTACACTCACCAAGCTTGCTAATGCCAGTAAACTAGGTAATCTACTACTCATTCATTTGACTTCTACTGACATTTCCAAGCTCGTATCGTCATCGACGAGGCGCATTGCGTTTCTCAAGTCGGTCACGATTTTAGGTCCGCCATTGACTTTCTGGTGATCATATTTCATGTCCCATATATAGACCCGATTATCAGAAACTTCACGTTTTACGTCAACTCTATCCTCGTGTCCCTATCACAGCTGTCTCAGCGACATGTCCACCCAAAGTACTCGAAGATCTTGTCAAAACCCTCGGCCTTCGACCTGTAGTCGACGGCAATAGTAAGCAGGGCTTACATGCTTGTGTTTGTTTCTGACCTATTTCCGACAGGAGCAGATGCTCGCGGCACAGTGTACTTTTCTGCACCACTGTATCGCAGGAACCTGCACTACGCTGTGGTCACAAAACACCACGAAGGGAATCGTGTTAGTCAAGCCATGACCGACTACATTCTGGAGAAGCATCTCAATGATTCCGGGATTGTTTACTGTCTCAGCAAGAAGGTGACGGATCTCTGTTCACTTTATGGAAGCTAACGTTCACTCAACAGGACGCCGAGAACGTAGCAAGTGAGCTACACACCCGGAGCAAGGGTAAAATAAGGACGGGCGTATACCACGCAGATAGGACGGACAGCGAAAAAGAAGCGCTTCATAAGCAGTGGCGATCGGGAGCTGTAAAAGTGGTCTGCGCAACAATTGCTTTCGGCCTTGGCATAGACAAGAGTGACGTCAGATTCGTTCTTCACCACTCGGTAAGTCCTAGGTGATGCACTTCAACTTAATTTAACGACTTCTCTGCTAGATTTCGAAATCTCTCGATGGCTTCTACCAAGAATCAGGAAGGGCAGGAAGGGACGGTAAAGATTCAGATTGCGTTTTGTACTACCGTCCACAAGATGCTTCAACTCTTAGCGCAATGATGATTTCAGAGAAAGACGGCGGAGCCAAGCGTGCGTACTCTTTTCACTAATTAGCATACTTGTGGGTCAATTGCTCATATATTCGTCCAGTCCGCGGAATGTTGCGCTTTGCCCAAGATCTCAGAGAGTGTAGAAAACTCCAATTTGCAACGTATGTCTGAACTATTTATGAAATTCCCTCTTGCCATGCCTCAACTTGCTCGCTAACACATGTTTTTGTTCAGGTACTTTTCCCATTCTTCCCAGCTGTCCATGTCCTCGTGGACGACAGATGAATCCGATGGCTTGGCGCGCTGCGGTCATTGTGATAATTGCACAAGAGATCGAGACAGTCTTGATGAACGGGATGTGATGTACCAGACCTGGCAAATCTTGAAAATCGTAGAGGAAACAGAGAGATCAAATGGTAATATTACCCTCTCTATGCTTGCCAATGTTGCAAGAGGCGTCGGTACCGTCACCTCGGGGAAGGGTAAGGCCAAAGAAAAGACATCGCTCGATCTCGACCAGCTGTGTGGTGGAAAGGTCGATCTGAAGAGAGAAGTTCGATTTTCTCCTTGTCTCTGTGCGTTACTCACCCTGTTCTCCAGGAAATCGAGCGTCTCCTCGTTCATCTACTGCTTGAGAGCTATCTTGCAGAAAAGTATCACCAGAACTCCTACTCGACAATCTCATACATGAAACTTGGCCCCCTCGCTATACGTCTCACTCGTCTTACAAAGGAACATGCTCAAAACCAATCAGTGATTAAACTTCCGTTCGTCAAGAGCATAGGGAAGAGTGGGACGAAGTCAACTGGAAAGAAGAGGAAACAGTCGGCAGAATCTGCAGGGCACATAAAGACGACAACCAAACCTACTAAACGCCAGCGTATAGGCGAGGAAGCCTCAAGCAGTACTAGTCGGAAAGATGATGATGAAAAGGACGAAGTGATTAGCGTTGAAGATGATTCGGAAGAGGAAGAAGATTCTATAGAGGATGAGCCGGGATGGGAGAAAGACGAGCAGGGCTGGAGTAAGCCGAAACGGACTAGGTCTGAAGTTGTAAATGTTATTGAAATTGACTCGGATTGATTATAGTTAGTTATTGCATACATTGGCACTTTGTACATCATATGTAGAATATCCTTAACTGGACCCATAAATAGGTTGTTGAAACGATGAGGCAATGAGCGAAATAAGAAGAATGATACACCACATTCATACTTAAGCCCTCGCCTGCTTAAGAGCAGACCGAAGAGGTAGCTTCGGAATGAGGCGGTGCATCATATCAATACGAACACCACTTTCGTTCATCCAGCCTTGGCCGTAATCGGGATAGCCGTCGAGGTCCAAGGGAAACTCATGACCAGGAGGTGGTGGCTTGTAGGCTCCGCCATTGGTCCAAAGCTGGTCACTAAGATAAAAAAAGTATGTAGTTGAATAACTTGTTCAGTAATGGGCACTCGATAGAAGCTTACCCTCTTCGATTGAACCAACCTTTCCTCCTCTGGTCTGCGCCTATAGGAGAAGGGCAGATGAGGTTCTCGTTCCAACGGACTGTCCGAGCAGCTGCGCCCTTTCTGTATTGATCCCCGTCCGAGTGTCTTCTTTGAGGCTCGTGTCCAGGAGGCATTGCGTACTGAGCCATAACTGGAGCATCACTATCAGAGAGTCTCCGCGGCATTTCTCCGTGAGCAGTCCGAGAACGGGATAGACTGACATCCCCATCGGAACCTCGTCGATCAAGATTGAATGGTACAAGAGGGACTGATTGTGAAGTGGGTAGCATGGAGCGAGTCTCTTGACTTTGAGATTCCCTTTGAGCCATAGAGTCCATCAGAGACGACTTTCTGGAACGCATATATTGTACAGGTAGTGGTATCACCTTCGTTGGTGGATTTTGTGTAGCCGGTACACCTGCAGTAACACTAGCCATAGTTGATAGAGCCGGTGCTGCTTGGTAGTAATAATACGGAGCAGTTGAATAAATTGATTGAGCAAGCGATTGAACACTTTTGTGGGACATATACTGACCATTATTATTAACAATTGAATTCCGTCGAGAGAGAGACGACGTGGAGTCTGGAGTCTGGCGACTGATTGAATTGGAGCGTGAGCGTGGAACTCGTGACTGGTCGTTAGAATTAACAGGGGGGAAGGTATATTGATTGATTGCTGAAGTACGCAGATTTTGGTCCTGGCTTGCAGGGTAGGATCTAGTCATGTCAGAAGTGGCAGTGTTGGGGATGTTTCCCTGTCGTGGGATGGAGGGAGGAACAGGCAGCGGACGGTCCTGCTCAGCTTGAGATGTCGAGAACGATAATGTAGGCGTCTTCTGTCCAGTAGCGATGGAAGCGTATGACCGCCTGTCTGCTCTGGATTCAGGACGTTCCATTGGTCGCCCTGGGTCTTTTCCAGCCACATCCCACTCTAAGTTAGCTAGCGGAGGTATAAACTGATCGTCGTCGCTGACTAGACGAACAGACATATCAGAGTTTATCATGCTCAGGCTAGATGGAAATGGGATGATATCTGAAGCTGAATAAGCAGAGTTCGCCGTCACCTGAGTCGAAATTATCGGCTCTGGACTAGCGGAAAGTGGAATAGTTGGAAAGATCTGGGCATTGTCGTTACTCCCTGAGGATGTATCGGGAGGAAGAGATAATACTATAGACTCTCTTCTGGAGCCATAAGATGCACTAGCATTTAATTCTGCATTCCTCCGGGCCAATAGATTTCGCTCCTCCAAGTCGTCTGTGCTGCCAAATGTAGCGGGAGTCGGACATAGGTAGGAGTCATCATACGTATATGATGGAGCTCGTACCAAAGCAGTCGCTTGACTTGGCAGCATGGATGTACGAGGTGTAGGTGCGGGAGGTGGCTGAACGTTCTCCCTAGGTTGTGTTCGAGTAATAGAGGACGAACGACGCAAGGATGATGGACCGGGTGTAGACGAGCGGGTTCTACCCACAGGTTCCTCAACAATAGACGAAGCAGCGGTAGTATCTGTAGACATGGTAGGTGAAAAAATAGAAGACGACAGAGCAGTGGAAGAAGTATCCACGTCTGAAGATGCCGAATAATAATCTGGTTTGTGTTAAGTGGAACATTCATATATACAGATTCTTTAACGCACCATTATATGCAGAAAAGCTTCCAGAGGTTCTATAATGGCTTCGCTGAAGCTCACAATGATCTGAGGCGCGTGTACTTTTTGTCGGGACAGGAACATTGGCCTGTGGTTGGGTATAATACCAGTTTGGATCTATGTGAGACGCGTTGTGGTATCCGAGGTCGAATTTTGCGGTGTAGGGAAAGGAAGAAGTCAGTGCCGGCTGTTTAAAGACGTGAACCGCAATCCCTCTGGGTACTGAAGCCACATAGTTCTACGAAGAAAAAAGTTAGAAATGATGAAACGATGCTATAGACCCTTACTTTCGCAGAAGCGTTTTGATTACTAGCCCGAGAGGTCAGTGACGGGTGTGAGAGCATGGTAAAAGACGGTGGATTCCCCACGAAATAATGGTGCGTAAGGGTCTTCTAATAAGTAGGGTAGTTGGGAGTGACACAGCGGTGACCGAAGGAGTTTTACTAGACATGTGTGCCCGACACGAGTAATACTGGCTGTAGTGCATGCGGCATCAAACCCGATCGAAATAACACTGCGAAGTCGCTGGGGACAGCTGTAGTCTTCCATTGAATTCCACAAAGTTGCACGTATTGAGTCGGAGCCAGGATGGAGGCCATACGGAAAGAGACCGGAAAAATGGGCAAAAGGCAGAGACATGCATGCGATTTGAGCGTTAATCATTCGAATGGGTTTAACACTGTTAATCAGGGCATTGCTAAAGGCTGTTGAAACTGGGAACCGGAGCTTCAGAGTTTGGGGGAATGAGGAAGCGGTTTGATCCGAAGCAAAGACCTAACGACCTAGGACCACGAGCTAGGGTTACAGTGGAATAACAAGCTAGGTTTTCATTACACACAGCAACGTAGATGTCGGATGAGCGGCTAGAGCCGAAGTATTGAAACTCCGCCTCAAAAGTTGTGTGTGCTTGTTTGCGTTATTTTCTGATTTGATGTATGGCCTGCACCATGAAATATTGCCTCCGAGTGGTGTTGAATTCGCCACTAGTCTGAAACTAACGCCCTCGACACACAATGTCCATGACAATCCAACATTTCGGCACGAGTTTGCAGCGCGAAGTGTCTGCAATGTGGTCGTTGCACGGTCGAACCTTTTGCGCATTTTTGAAGTTCGCTTGGAACTGCCCCCAATTTCATCTCAGGCTGAAGATGAACGCGAAAGGAGCGCGAATGTCCGCAAAGGGACAGAAGCAGTCGAGGGCGAAGTGGAAATGGATATACAGGGCGACGGCTTCATCAACATAGACAAGGTGATTCGAGTGTACTCAGTATTTCAAAATGCAATGTTTCATTTACATGGACGCTATCGAACAACAACTAATTAGAATTCTCAGTCTCTCGCTCAGAAGACGTCAATTCCAACCGTAACAAGGTTCCACTTTGTTCGCGAGCATCGGCTCCATGGGATCGTTACTGGGATGGAGGCAATCAAAGTAATGGCGTCGATCGACGACAAGCTTGATCGCCTTCTCGTTTCCTTCAAAGATGCGAAGGTAAGGCACCTAAATTCTATGAAAACTCAGTTGAGCCTATTTCTCCAGATTGCTTTACTGGAATGGTCGGACACCCTCCACGATCTTGTTACAGTGTCTATACACACTTACGAGCGTGCACCACAACTGGTTGACCCCTTGACTGCAGCTCATTCATTTCTTCTGACAGATTCTCTAGATGTCTATGGACTCGATGGCTTTTCGATCCGAACTTCGTGTGGATCCTCTATCTCGTTGTGCTGCCTTGGGTTTGCCTCAGGATGCCATTGCAATTCTACCATTCTACCAAACCCAGGCAGAGATTGACGAGCAAGAAACACAGCTTGCCAGGTACGCTAACTCGCGTGCAAGGAACGCGTTAAGCTTTTTTCAGGGACATACCCTATTCGCCGAGTTTCATACTCGACATGCCTACCTCGGTCGACAAGAGCATACATAACGTCATCGACTTTGTGTTCCTTCCGGGCTTTAACAACCCAACAATAGCCGTCTTGTTTCAGACACAGCTCACTTGGACCGGGTAAGTCATCAATTATCCTGCTTCTTCCGGGCTCATTTTCTCTCTTTAAAGTCGTCTCAAGGAATTCAAAGACACAGTGAAACTTGTCGTCTTTACTCTCAACTTCCGGAGCCAGACTTTCCCGATCATTACTTCGGTGGATGGCCTTCCCCACGATTCCATCTCGCTGCTAGCTTGCGGCGCCTCGTTAGGCGGCGTGGTGGTGTTCACAAGTAATGCCATCATTTACGTCGATCAGTCATCTCGTCGTGTACCCCTCCCGTTGAATGGCTGGACGAGTAGGATCAGTGACATGCCCTTACCGGCTCCTGCGCAACAGTCATTATGCTTGCATCTAGAGGGGTCCAGATCAATATTCATCGATGACAAGACAATATTCTTGATTCTGAAGGACGGAACGATCTATCCAGTTGAGCTTGTGGCGGAAGGAAAACTAGTGTCGAAATTAGTTATGACATCTGCACTAGCACAAACTGCTATTCCAGCCGTACTTCGCAAGCTTGACGATAGTCTCTTGTTTGTAGGCAGCACCGGAGGACCTTCTGTGCTGCTGAAAACTGCAAGGGTGGAACAAGAAATCGAGGAAGATGAGGTTATGAGCTCTGTTCCTGCTGTAGTACAGCTCGGCACTATGGAGCTGGATGACGATGACGAAGGTCCGTGTTGTTATCTCAGTTCGCTAGCTCGCTAATTATCTTCCAGACATCTATGGTCCATCCAAAACTACAGAAACAGCCGCTGGCCAGACCAATGGAAGCAGCGGGAAGAAAACTCGCTCTGTTATCCAGCTCTCCTTATGTGACTCGTTGTCGGGGTATGGACCTATCGCTGACATGACTTTCTCCGTCGCCAAAAATGGGGTAAGTGCCTTTTGTTCAATCGGTTAATGCCAAGTCTTTGTAGGATCGCGCAGTTCCGGAACTCGTCGCAGCAACCGGTTGTGGTGCTCTTGGAGGGTTTACTCTCTTCCAGGTATTCACTATTCTATCTTTTCTCCTTCTTTCACATCTTTCTTGCAGCGCGATTTGCCTATTCACACCAAACGCAAGCTCCATGCAATCGGTGGCGCTCGCGGTCTTTGGTCTCTACCAATTCGTCAATCTGTTAAGGGAAGCGGCGGGTTTTCCTTTGAACGACCTGCGAATCCGTTTCACGGAGAGAACGACACCCTCCTCATAAGCACAGATGCTATTCCATCGCCTGGGCTGTCTAGGGTATGCTTCTCTGCTCTGTCAGATCATTCTATCGACATTCGTTGCCTCTAGATTTCAGCGAGATCCGCGAAAACTGACATCACTATCAACGCTCGTATACCCGGTACTACTATCGGTGCTGGTGCTTTCTTCCAGCGAACTGCAATCTTGCATGTTATGACGAACGCTATTCGCCTTCTCGAGCCCGGTACGACATCTATTAGTCTCAAGCTGCTGTTCACCTTCTAGTAGATGGATCAGAGCGCCAAGTAATCAAAGACGTTGATTCTAGCAACACACTTAGACCCAAAATCCGATATTGCTGCATTGCTGACCCCTTTGTCCTCATTTTCCGAGAGGACGACACGATTGGCTTGTTCACTGCCGTGATTGATAAAGGGAGGATCAGGAGGAAGGACATGTCGCCTATGGGCAACAAGGTTCGTAACGCCTCCGCTGACTGTCTTTCATGCTGATCATGTAACAGAGCTCGAGATATCTCACTGGATGTTTCTTCTCAGATGCCAGTGGTCTCTTCGAATCTAATCTCGATAGTCCCGTTGTGCCAAATAGCGCCGTCAGTGCTGACAAAGATGGATCAACACTTCAAAATGCTGTCAACTCCGGACATCAGGCACAATGGCTATTTCTCGTACGCCCTGAGGGTGTTTTGGAGGTGAGACTGCACGCTCCTTTTTCTCTATACATCCTGTTGTAACAGTAAATCTAGATTTGGACCCTTCCCAAAATGACCCTCGCATTCTCTACCACAGGCTTCTGCACTTTGCAACCCATCATTACGGATTCTCATGACGGTGTCGCACTCTCCCTGCCTCAGGATCCCCCAAGAAAGCCGCAAGAGCTGGACATTGAACATATCTTGGTGGCTCAGGTTGGGCAAACAGATCCGCAACCTTACCTCTTTGTACGTGGATGTGTCCTAGCTTACCTCGACTAACCAAATACTACAGCTTCTCCTTCGTTCAGGCCATTTCTGCATCTATCAAATACTGCCCATCGAAAATTCCACTCCTGAGCTGGGAACCAACCCTCGCTCGACGTCCCTCAAGCTCAAATTTGTCAAAATTGTTTCCAAGACTTATGAGATCCAACGGCTAGAAGAGGAAAAGAGTGCCATTCTTGCAGAGCAGAAAAGAATCTTAAGAGGGTTTGTTCCGTTCGTCACTACTCTTCTTGGTGGAGAATGCTTTTCGGGGGTGTTCTTTACTGGAGAGAATCCTAGCTGGATTGTCAAAGCAGACCAAGGACCAGTGCAAGTCTATCCATCGGGTCACAGCGTCGTACACGCATTTACGCCTTGCTCGCTGTGGGAATCGAAAAGTGACTTTTTGATTTATTCTGATGAGGTTTGTCGGGCCAACTTTGGCTGGTCAATTACTCATTGTCTCATAGGGTCCTACCCTCCTTGAGTGGATCCCGTCCTTCTCATACAGATACCCACTTCCATCTAGAAGCATCCCGAGGGGTCGAGCATATACAAATCTTGCTTTCGATCCATCGACGAACCTGATTGTGGCCGCCGGTTTGCTGCAGGCGAAATTTGCTTCGTATGACGAGGATGGAAATAGCATTTGGGAACCTGATGCGAAGAATGTGGACTATCCGATGTGCGATTGCTCTACTCTTGAATTGATTTCAACGGAAGGATGGGTTACAACAATGGACGGGTATGTTGCCCTTTTCATCCAGATTCTGTTCGCTGATACAGCTAATGTAGATTTGAGTTTGCTACAAATGAATTCGTTAACACCATCTCGATAGTAACATTGGAGACTTCATCAACAGAGAGTGGGAGTAAAGATTTTGTGGCGGTTGGAACGACTGTGAGTCGGGGAGAGGATCTGGCTGCCAAGGGTGCTGTATGGGTATCTCTTCTTAAAAGGAGCATCGACTAACCACATGATACAGACGTATATCTTTGAGATAGTCGAGGTAGTATCTGATCCAAAGGTGATCCCAAAAAGGTGGTGGAAGCTCCGATTACGGTGCAGAGATGAAGCAAAAGGGCCAGTCACGGCTATCTGTGGGTTTGACGGCTATGTAGTCTCGTCTATGGGACAGAAGGTAGATCTTCTCCACTCCGTCCGTTTTTTTCCTAGACATTGTCATAGGTCTTCGTTAAAGCATTCGATCTTGACGAACGCCTTGTAGGCGTGGCCTTTTTGGATGTGGGAGTATACGTTACTTCGCTTCGGACCTTCAAGAATCTGCTACTTGTTACTGATGCGGTGAAGAGCCTTTTCTTTGTAGCTTTTCAGGTCCGCTATCCCTCTTTTCAACGTAGATCGGACTGACTGGGACTTGTAGGAAGATCCGTATAAGCTAGTAACTTTGGCAAGAGATGTTAATCATCCACCCGTGTCCACGACGCGTGGAGACTTCTTTTTCAAAGAGGAAGAGATGGCTATTGCAACCTGTGATGAAGAGGGGGTACTCAGGTTGTATGAATATGCTCCACAAGGTGCGTGTGTATGTTGTGTTGTGTTAACACGTGTACTCAGGGAGGCATAGATCCAGAAAGCAACGACGGGAGACATTTACTCCTTCAAACAGAATTTCAATGCCAAACAGAGTACCGTACAAGCGTGGCTATTGCCAGACGGACGAAAGAAAACGCGGATTTGCCTCAGTCAAGGCTACTTTACGGTTTGGCTATTCTATACTGTCCTCTTTTGTGGTTGCTTATACGTGTTTGCAGGTTCAGTCAATGGATCTTTGGCTGGGATCACTCCTGTGGAAGAAGCTGCTGCTAAACGTTTACAGCTTCTCCAAGGCCAGCTCACCCGGAACATCCAGCATGTCGCTGGGTTGAATCCGAAAGCATTCCGGTACATATTACCTTTTCACCTTCCGTCCTCACTAACAGTTGTTTGCGATAGAATCGTACGCAATGACTACGTCTCAAAACCTTTGTCAAAAGGAATGTTGGACGGGAATCTGTTGGAGCAGTTCGAAGGATTGACCACAGTAAGGCAAGCACAGATGACCAGGCAGATCGGGACGGATAGAGAGGTGGTTTTGCGAGATTGGCTAGGCCTTGTAGGGCCATGGTGAGATGGTGGCTTAATTCCCGCTACGTATAGGCAGCAGGCTAGTTAGGGCGCCCTATTTAAAGTTCTCTGAATTTCAATGACTGTAGTCCCGCGACCTTGTGAGAATGTCAATGCATCCAGAGCGCCGTTCCTTGACCGATCGAGACAATCAATATCTTGGCTGACAAAGTGTGTTCTTTTTTTGGGTTGGATGATAAAGTAGGATGACAAATCTGCAAATCACAACGCTTAATTTTCTATTTCTTTGTCTGCTCCACTGTAGCGTCTGCATGGCCATCTTGACCCACCGACGACAATGTGTGTTATTTCATGTACAATGCATAATCGCTCGAGATACATATACGCAGTCTTAGAGCTTGTGATTGATAATCGATTACGCAGCCGGTGGAACTCGGTGGAACAATGCTGAGTAAGGCGCTATTCGATGTACAAATATACGAGGACAATCCCACTGTAGCGAGTGAATCCCCATGACTGAAACACTGACTCTGTACACTGCAAAGGTACTTGTGTATATGGCCCCTTTAGAACTCGACTGATGAATATAGATCTGCCCATTTGCACAGAGAGTACGTCAATGAATTGCCTCCAACTTGATCCTCATTGCTACTGTAGGTCGAGCTGGCTCTTGCTGAAGCAAAAGCACCTTTTGAACGATATGAGATCGATCTGAGCAACAAACCCGAGTGGTACGCACCCAAGATCAATCCTGTTAGCAAGGTCCCTGCTGTTGCTTATGGCGGACCAAAAACATCGCCAGACAAACCTTCACCCGAGTCACAGAAGATTGCCGAGTCCCTTGTCCTGCTCGAATTCGTAGCAGACTTGTATCCTGACTCTGGCCTACTCCCGAAAGACCCTGTGATGAGGGCCAAGGTCCGCTTCTTCATGGACACGATAGCGACCAAAGCTCTGCCAGGCTACTTTGCTTTCGCCATGAGGGGTGAAGGACCAGAAAAGCTGTTTGAAGGTATCGAAGCGATTCAGAGTCTGCTGCCGGCCAACGGTAAATACATTGCTGGAGATACGTTCACCATTGGTGATGCAGCTTTCTCGCCTTTCTTTGCGCGCATGGAGGTGTCCGCCCTGAATAAATTGGGGCGGTTTTCGCAAGAAGACGGACAGAAAGCCTACGAGACTCTGACAACCGATCCGAAGTACGAAAGGTTCCGCAAATACTTCAATGATTTGAAGGAGAGGGACAGCTTCAAATCCACTTTTGACGCAGTAGGTCGTTTGTTTTGACGGTGATCATAACTGAAACCTTCCGAGGAATATATCAAGAACGAATTCCAGAAACGTTACGCCAATGGAAAGTAGTAGTCGAGTCTAAGATGTAACAAATAGCAGTTGATCATGAATGCGTTCTGTCTGCACGTGACTATCGACTTCTCGTAAAACATTCTGGCCCTCGTCCTATTACACTCTATTCCTAGAACACTGAGGCATTTGGCTTCCTCAGATGACTTGATGATTGCGCATCTCTTCTATTCATCAGCCTGTTGTACCTGCGACGAGGGTCCGGAGGGTCGTCTGACTTCCATCTTGCCTCTTTCCTAGGGATCATCTGGTTGCTGACTTGAACATATGATTCGAACCCCGCCTGATATGCAAACCAAATAACACTGAATCGGTCCTGTTGCTATTACTACAGCAACAAGGCGCGAGATATCGTCATTCCAACACACACCTTAAGTGCTGCAGTTTTCCAACATTCATCCGCCGGAGCATATCGAACGAGTTTGGGACCAAGAATACAAGTCGGTCTCGTCTCCATGCAGCGTCTTGGAACCTTGCCAGCGATGTTGTTTTGATTGGTGAGAACATTCGCCCAGAAAACCATTATCAGTATAGTCTACATCATGGCAGTAGATGTGGCACGGTGAATGCTCGTATCACCGTATGCTCCATCATACGACTAGCTGACGAAATTTGGAGCAATCACCATTTTAGTTCCCTCTTTCCCTTCGCAACACGATGGTGCTTTCTAAATATAAACAACAGCCCGCCTTCTCTTTTCTTCTCCTGCCAAGATAGCAAGTTTGGATCAACTTGTTCTCACCAACCGGTGGTCGTATATCCTTCATCATGCAAAATGTTCACAGGGTCTGGTTCTTTGCCATGCGATTTACCGGTGAGGCCTTACCTCCTGATGCGGCAGAGTATTGCGAAGCAACATCCGAAGCATTTATTTGGCCGGAACAACTCAACTATAAAATCAGGTTTAACTTGACTCTATCGACATTGGACTTTTGGGCGTTCCAAGGACCAAATCAGTCTTATCCTCATTATGAAGTTCCTCAGCATCCTCGTTGCCACTGCCCTGATCTTTTCCGAGGCCGCTCTAGGCAGACCCTCGCGCCTTGCCCAGCGTGTCGCTGCTCGTGCTCGTCGCACCAACC
>QLOY01006033.1:0-14806 GCA_003313965.1 Megacollybia marginata
AATTCCGGAACTCTCTTGCTGAGGGACTGATTTGTGAGTCGTTCAATGAGTTTGCCACACTACCAACCTGGATTGGTTGGCTGCATTTAACAGTCACTTTCAGCAACGACAGGTGGCAGATCGTAGTCTATCAAACCACCACTGGTAGCCTTATCATTCGGGATCCAAGTTCTGGGCCAAAAGGTGATATCGGCTATTCCAAAGGAAGTGACTTTATGTATGTACATTGTATTCCTCGTCGGGATAAATCTCGGGCCTGGTGTTCCATCTTGGGACCATGCCGTTAATAGATCCTCCTCTCTTCAAGAGTAAACTGGCTCCGTATACCCCAGTTGGTATAGATAGATAATCTCACACAAGTGTTACAGATGTCCTGTTGTGGTGTGGGTGGTACAGCGGGTTGTGAACACTGTGATCGTAATTTTTAGCTCACTCAATGTTTCGATCCCTTTCTTATCCGATTTTAGACACGGTCAAATCTCCCATCCTTCTTACTGCTTGCAACTTGAATTGAAATTTCCATAATTGGAAGGCTGGAGTTTTTTGTTCAAATGTCGCAAAGAAATGTGTATCAAGTTCCAAGGGACTCCTTACATAGTCACTTCAGGCTGCCCTAGGACCCCACCACCTTAGGATCATCTTCCCTGAGGGATAAACCACCCTAAGGTGGCTTGGGGACCATAGGTCTGCCCAACCTATGTGGTCCCTCCTTTGGTCCTACAGTGGTCCGACCAAGTCAAGGCAGTGGTCCTTGGTGGTCCTGTGTGGTCTGACCATTTGGTTGGGCCACCTTTCCTGTTCCTAGAAATTGGTCTGACCAAGGGAGGTGGTCTGACCACCTGGTCCGACCAGGAGATGTGTTACACTGAATTGGTCGGACCAATGGAGTGTGGTCGGACCAACAGACATGGTGTACTCACTTTGGTCAGACCAATAGGTACTCAAACAAACTTGGTCTGACCAGAAAGACTTTTGCACTATGCACTATATTGAAGTAAATTAGATACAAATAAATTCAAATGAATACAAGTAATCAATCATCATTGTATTCATGATAAGCATAATCACGGAAACCATCAGCCAAGTCCAATGTCTCCAATGCTTCAACAATTCCATCATCACTCCAGTTATCTTCTTCCACCTCAAGATCATTGTCTGAGGCCCTGATTACTGAAGGCTGAAATGCTGCTACCCTTGCATTCAGAAGTTCAGCCCTTGTAGGCCCCCAAAGGTTCTCATCTTTGCTCCATCCAAGTGTGCTTTGCCAATTTGCACAAAGACGAAGTAAATACTGGCGCCAAAGGTTCAATTGATAAGTTAATCCAACCATACTATCTGCAGAAAGTCAGACAAGTAAGATAATATAGTGGCTTTACTGCACCTGATGCTGCAAGAGCCTCATTAACAATATACCATTCCTCTGAGAACCAATCCTGCAGTGATTGTGTCTCTATAACAAGCCGTTCTTGTTCTTCACTACAATGATCTTCTTCAAGCATTGCCCTGATACCCTTCTGAACATCTTCATCACAGAGCCATGGTGGTGGTTCAGTTGTTTCATTGGATTCAGTAAGGCCAATATCTTGCCAGATATTATCATCGACATCCAAGGTAAACAAATTGTTCAAGTCAATGTGGAGAGGGGACAGAACGCGTTTTTTGTCCTCCTTGATGACTTGGATAATCTCATCAACAAGTTTGTTGTATTTGCGAGCCAGAACTTGAATACTAGGATCACGCCTCTTTACTGAAGCCTCTGTATGTGCTCGTAGTTTCTTCTCAGATTCTGCATAATGCTCAGCATTAATAATAATGAATTAAACAACATTACCATTGGTATGTCCTCGAAGGGAATGTTCAACTCTGTCTCGCTCAAACTTGCGAGAAACAAGCCGTTGACGAATGCGGATTTTCAAAGCCCTTGCATTTCCACATACTTATTTTTGAGAAGGCGATCCAAATGTGAACGCTCATTGGCCCCAAACACTCGCTCCTTAGCCTTCACCTGTTCATCAGCCTTAGTGAGACGAGCCTCCTCTTTCTGTAGGTCAGACTCCACAATGACAATCTCATGGTCAAGGGAACTGGTATCAGAGATTATCCTCTGCAGTTGTCGGACCCGCGAACGAATTGTATTCCGTGCCAGTCGCAATCTTTTAGCTTCTTCAATAGCTATTTTCCCTTTGTTCTTTGATTGCCCTATAATCACTATCAGTCGCTTGCTTGTTATCTTAAATCTCACGTACTTGGAAGGGGTTTGGTTTGTGTTTCTACCTGGAGATGCCATTGCTCTCGGAGAAAGCCTACTGCTTTACCTGTGGATTCAAGTCTAGCCCTGGCGTCAATACTGCGAGTGTCACATTGTTGATGCTTTCTAGATAGCCATTTTGCTGCGTGTTCCAGGTTCTCCTCCATCAGGTGATGGAGTTCAGCATCAAGGGTACGTAAACGGAGATGATACTACAAGGAGTCAGTATTGTCCAGCCCCTAAGGACATTACTCACCCCGCATATCCATAAAAATGCAATCAGAAATCGGAGCAATTTCCATACCCTTTCACAGCCTTCACCATCTGTCAGTCCAAACCATAGACACTTCCGAGGATGATATATTAGTTGGCAGGGCCAGCCATGACCAAAGGCATGAAATACTGACAGTCCAAAGAAGAGGTGCCCAAGATATCGATTGAGAAAGCCCCACTTAACACAACTGCGGTGAAGCTGACAGATAATATCATATAAAAGACCGAGTCTCCACCAGTGGGGCACATGCTGAAAAAAGGTCTTGACCAGGGCCAATGCGTAAGCCTGTTTTTCTCCTGCTGATTTCATGTTTACCATCCAAAGGACTCGGTCGTGATGACAAATCAAGGCCATCAACCCAGTAACATCATAAAATTGAGTGCTTGCTTTCTCTCTTGACTCTTCTGCAGCGATAAATGATTTGTTGCAGCTATCCAGAACTGAACGGGGCACTTTCAAGTCATTATGTTCGAAATGGTCATCAGTTTCCTGATGAACCGATCCCCTAGCATGGTTTTTGGCCTGTGGAGGTCGAATACCCTCAACATAAGTTTCCATGTGCTCAACAAGATCTTCATCCACAAAAAACGAATGCGGATGTTTGAACGCAGGATCATGGACCTGTTTATTGTGCTTTTGTTGAAAACAGGCATCAAGCGAAGCCATACTATGGGGACTAAATATCATCAGCACCATCTTATCCATCTACAGAGTGAGCTTACCCTGATTCCAGTGTGGTTGAATCAATTTTGCCACCGAAACAAAGGGGGCAACATGCACACAGATATTCACTTGGGCGCTTCCTAAATGGAGGATCAGGGAATGGATTTTCCTTTTCTGCTTCTTGCTCTGTACGTGGTCGCTTCCCATGAGGGTGTTGCGCAGTATTACTAGACTCCTGGTCCGTCTCCTCATCTGACAATGAGAGAGAAGAACGAGGACGCTTTGTTGAGCGGTGACACGAATCCTCATCAGCATGAGGTGCCTTACTGGTCGAGGGAGCTGAAGTTGTATCCAAATGAATGGAGTGAGACCGTCAAGACACCTCAAGGACTTGATGCACATAATGGTTTGTAGCCTCTTTGAGACCATTATACCAATTGAGGGCATTCCCAAAGCGATGACGCAGAGAATCCTAAGAATAATCAAGTGATGGATCAAAGGAAGATGAAGAACACACCACTGTATCGAGTTTGTAGCCAAGCATACTCAGACAGTCCTCCAGTGTATGAGACACAGCGGTGACATTTGGAGAGACCCACAGAAAAAGTTTTCGTGCAAATTCCAGGACCCTCATGTCTACAGCAAGTGAGGGTAGAAGTGGAGCACAAGGAAATAACCCGCATTGGATCAGCTGCAATCCAATAGGGTGAAGATCGCAGCGACCTAAAGTAATCTCCTCAACTTGGGAAAAACAAACGACTTTGATTTTTGTTGGGGTTGCATGTCTGCATTTGCATAGTGATTGCTGGGTGGGGTCAGTGCGCAAAGATTCCGTGGCTGCCAAAAGAGACATGAACAGTTGAATTGTGGCAGGAATAAATTCCTCTTGCCACCGTTTCCACTGTGTAGCTCGCCGCCGGTGGGTTCGAGTGATGTTGTGGTGGCTTCCATCAGGTGTGCAGTAGATAAACATTGAGGTTTCAGTGTCGATTATGTGCACATTATCTTCATATTCATGCTCCGTACTCTCCTTGAGAGGTGGTGGTGGACTGGAATCTCTGACCGCAGTCTGGTGGGGAAGGTTGTGGTGTTGGGTGTATGCTTGGGATCCAAAAACGGCCACTGGGGCGATTCTCTGTGAATGACTGTGATGATGAGGCAGCGATGGTCCTGGTTCCAATGCAAAGGAAGGCTGAGGGCGTGAAATATTAGCTTTGGTGCGGGGACGAGCCATAGGGTAACTCTGTTGTTGGTTTGTTGAGAGTGGGTTTGTTGAGAGTTTGTTTGAGACAGAGCGTTATTCAGTCTATTGTTCTCGGGTAACACACTTCACTCTGTTATTGGACGAGATCATTGAATTTCACGAAATACAATACAATTACTGCAAAAATCATTGAGGATTAGCATAGGTGAGAACACAATACTTACCACAAAACTACAATATTAGTAGTTCAACATTCACAATGATTGTCGGATTGCTTTGAAACTAAGGAGCCAACTTTGTACAGTAAGCACTAGAAAGGCAGTGAGGGAGAATGGCCGCTCGTTGGAAGGAATCAAATAACCTTTGAGTATATGTTGTGGCTATCTCCGCTTTCAATTCAACCAACTTGTCTGCAGGCCATCGTAGTGAATGGAAGGCCATCGTGAGATACCCCAGGCGCTGAAGTAAGGAGCCAACTTTGTACAGTAAGCACTAGAAAGGCAGTGAGGGAGAATGGCTGCTCGTCAGAAGGAATCGAATAACCTTTGAGTATATGTTGTGGCTATCTCTGCTTTCAATTCGACCAACTTGTCTGCAGGCCATCGTAGTGAATGGAAGCCCATCATGAGATACCCCAGGCGCTGAAGTAGAGGCTCAGTGTTGTACAGCAACTGGCGCAAAGGTTTTGAATCATCTTCGGGAAAGTGGGACTGATTCATCTGAATTTTGTTGATTAATGAGTCATAGATAACCGAGAAGGGAGCTAGTGCGGGTGGACCTAGTCTTCCTAGCCCAGTTAAAGCATCATTCGCACGTAGACAAAAATCTCCTCGAGTGGGAAGCTCTCACAGAAAGCTGTGATCCGGTTTCTGGAGATCTAGATCACGATAGCTAATAAGAGGAAGATGGGGTAGGGAAGGGAGGAATGGCTGAGGCCATACGAAGTAATCATCATCCAAGAAGTAGTAGTCTGAGCATAAGCTGCAATTTGCTCCAAGAGGTGAAGTACAAGCACAGACGGATGTTGTGATGACGCTGGAGTCGTTGTCAACGACAGTACCAAGACAAGCTGCATCTAAATATTTTACTGGTAAACACTGAAGAAAGAAAATTATGGGACATACCTAACTTCACCACATAATCTACAGGAGCTGGGAACCGATTTTTAAGGAGCAACATTGGATTGCGCAACAGCTCCCGGTGAGTAAGAACCATAAATGCTAGCTGAATTGCAGCGGATTGTAAGTAGATACAGACTTCGAGGAACAGGAGCAGGAGGTGGTTGCGTTGCAACGCCTGAGAAATAATGATTTTATAAGAAGGGGAGCACTACAAACAGGTCGTGTTAATATCTTTCTGGGAGAGGGAGCAACTTACTTTCTAGACAGTGATTGACTTTGTTGACAGAAGTAGTGTTTGTGGTGGGGAAATGGGCACATGACTTATCTCCCTAACGTAGACTAGGTAAGTGACAATACCTCTATGTCGACGGTTACTGACCTGTAAGGATTTTCTACTCATTCCTAGAGGCATTGCGGGTTTCGTGTGAGCTCGTTGGTACCGCTGGTCATCTCCTTTGAAGGCAAGACCAGAGATACAGAATATATCATCACTGGAGACATTATTGTTACGAGTAATCTTGCTCAAGAAGTAAGTCACCTTGCGTTGTTGTTCAAAGAGGTCTAATGTTAGTTTAGAATTGGCACATGTGGGGAGACTTTGCAACGAAATAGTGAGTGTGTTCACTTCCTGCAGGTTCTTCCCTGACACGAACCCCGCAGCAAATCAAAGTCCTTCCTCCACTCCCTAGAGAGCTCACTACGTGTTCGCTCTTTGAGATACTGCTTTTGCTTCGTGCTTAAGCAGTCGAATCTGTGGAGTGTGCTTTGTGCTGCCACCTGCTCCCTTCCTCTGTATGGCGTAATCCCTGCTCCGCTGGCGCTCCAACATCAGCATTTACACAAAATACTAGTACCATGTTACCCCCTCTCTTCACTTCTCCCCCTCCACGTCATAACTCCTCTCCTTCCCATGTACCGATCTTGTATTCGTTGCGGGTGATGCAGGACATACCCACAGTTCAACATCTGTAGTATCCGTCTCTTCTTCTCACAGCTTGCTAACTTCTCAGATAGTGGTGGTCTCAAGGTCTCAATTCGTGTTTCCATGATGCTGTAAGTGCTTCATTTACACCTAGCCTTGACCTAACCGACAGTAGATCAACTTGAAGCTCTCCCTTGTAGAACGGAACCATACCGTTTTGGTGTTTAGCCCTGAGGAGAAGGTTCTTCAAAATGTTCAGCATACGCTTGGAAAGTCTCCGAAGGAGGTTTTGAAGGTTGTTGGGGCTCGAGTTCAATTGCAGTAGATGTGGTTGTTGATAGTGAAGGTTATGCATCAAATTTGTTCACAGAAGCGTGAATAACTGCCACTCGAGTTCACAAAAGTCCTCAGGTACATTATTCCCATTCTCTTCATTGATCTCACGATTACTTAGCTGTGATGAGGCTTGTAACAAAGCCTCAACAGGGTATAATGAAGCAAACACTTGGACTTTTGTTTTTACTGAGACGCTCACCTGACTGTAAATACACTGTTGTTTCAGAATACACGACTTTCGTGATACCATAATGCCCCAGACATGCAGCAAAGCCAAAGATTCAGCCGTTCAGACATGGTCCTCTCGCAGTAGAAACGTGCTTGAACCACTTCAAGCCCTGCCACATGCGACCACAGGTACTAGGAAGAACAGTTCCGCGAAAGGAGTTAGAAAGCCAGCTAGTAAGAAAAACTTACCAATGGTGAGTAAAAGTATTTCTCACAGATATGGCTCATTCAAGTTTGCTGTAGAATGAGAAATTAGATCAATTAATCGAATCCAATGCTTTGGAGGAGCCTCAGGAAATCATTGACGCTGGTGTGCCTCATACGGTTGCTCTCTCGCAGCCCATAGCTTCTCAAGATGAACTACCGCATCCTGACAGTGATGTCTCACCTTCTCGAAGGCCTCAGCATCCCGAGGTTGAGGATACTGTCCCATAACCAACCACCCATCCTGACAATAAAAACCACGAGGATGAGTGCATTCTCCAACCATCAAACCCTCAGCCAAGTTCGCCCCAGCAGACTCCTCGCACTGCTCAACAAAACTTTTCTTCGCTATCCCCTTTAAGGCTGAACTCTTCGCAAATGAAGTCCAAACGAGGCGTTGGAGTGCTGTCTCCTGGTAGCTCTGAGCGTCAACCTCATGCTGTCAAATCATCTCGTCCTCAATCCCCTTTGCCACCGGTCGTCAAATCAATTTATAGCCTAAAAGCTCGTCATCCACCTTCGTTTGAGCCGGCAGACTTTGACATGCTGATTCAACAACAAGGTCCAGGAACTGAGGACGGTGTAAACACCACATTCCACGATGACGATGGTTTTGAATCTCTGTATGACACCAATGTACAAGAGTTCAGTCAACGGCTGCAAAGTGGATACTACACCCGCAAGCAGTCTCATGTCATATACCGTGATGATGCCGAGGACTTTGATATGCATTACGATGAAGATGACGGCTCCTCAGATGATTTTGGAGATCGTGACAATGCAGAGAGGGCCAAGAAAGAAAATTTGCATCGCCAGAACAGACCAACATCTCCCTCCACCAGCGAAGTAGATCATGATGATGAATTCATGTCAGCACCACGCACTGACAAACTCCTCCCTGAACCTTCTGTCCCACAAGAGGAGGCAGAGCCAATTGATAATGCAGATTATGTCCCAATGGAGTCATTCAATCCTGGTGAAGATCTCGCTCAATCAGAACCTCACGTCAAACCAGGGCCTATTAGTGATGCTACAAGGGATGCAGTGTTTGCCATTAAGGAGGAATATGAGACCCGTATGCTGGCTTTGGCTACTGAGAAGGGTGTCTCCACCTGTTCTCTATTTCGGCTGGTGGGGGATCATATGGTCAAGCATCGGGATGTTTCGGCATGGAATGCTTTTCAAAAGTATGAAGCTGCACATCACGGAAAACCTGATGGAGGTGAGCTCTAGCTTGTTGAATAGTAATATCGAAGCTAAAAGCTGTGTAGCCTCTTGACAAGACTACGTCAAGCTATTAGCTGCAGAGTATCAATCACAAATCAAACAAATTGAGAACCCTGATGACCCCGACCAGCTGCGCGAAGCATTCGCAACTGAAATTGAATGGTTCAACGAGCATATGAGTATGGCAGTCGAACTTATCAAAGACAAGAGTCTTAAGACGGTGGCAAAAACGGCCATGAAGGAGGTTTCCGATATTGTTTGTATATTTATCTTCTGTGTTCTCTTAGCTGAATATTTGAAAAATAGGTGCAAAAATGGTACAAGCTTTATGGTCTCATCATCTGGGGATGGCTGATCAGTACAGAGCGTGATGCTAGTGGTGGGACAGCCAGTGTCATCTGGGGGCCACCAGGACCCTTCGAATATCTTAAGATGAAAATGGGGTCACAAAATATAAGGCGTCAATTACAAGAACAAGAGGCCGATTTAATGTGAGTGATGTCCTCTGTATTGAATAATCTTAACAAGTACATTTTAGTATTGAAACCAGACAACGCCGAGGTGAAGATGCAGAAGCCGCATCCTATGCAACAAAACTCCGAGCAGCTGGCGATAAGAAGAATAAACGTGACACTGATCATCACAAGATCATTATACACCTACAGCATGATTTTGGTAAGAGGAATGAACCCTTATTCATATACAAATTTTAATGTTACCTATAGCTCAGTTGCATGCTGAAGACAACGACTTTCCAATACCCAAAACGATCCCATGGAGTAACTGGAAGAACTGGGCATACAAAAATCGTGTAACCCTGCCTAATTGGTGCCCAGATGTGCCAATACCTTCAAATGGGTTCACTGACTTCAAGAATGGCAAATTTTCTAGTGAAATGCTCGAGAAGATGGTTCGGCCAAGGGACCATCAAGCTGGGATCATACCTGGTAATGATGATGACAATGACAATGATGCTGGGGTTAGAGTGGTGCGATGGTCTGAAGGTTTGTTGTCATATGAAGTTTAGTGGGGAACATCCTGATATATCATTAGAACAACAAGGCATGGACATTGTGGAGATGGCGCATGTTCCCCTAGTGATAGACTCCAACGGAAAAGCCTTGCTTTGTGTGATAGACTCCTCAAGTTACATCAAGGATCTAGGGAATGAATGGCAGGATGTGGGGAGACAGAAAGGTAAAACAACTACTAACCAAGTGCAACACCACAACGATTCATGGAGTGGCCTGGGTCCCCTTCTAAATGGTGCAGACTTGCAGTCAGAGAAGGACTATGAAAGTGATGATGAAGAATGCCTGTTGAAAAGTCTGTTACCTACTCAAATTCCGAATTCACATCCAAATCATGCTCCATTTCAACAAGTCCATCAACGCCCCAGCAGTGGTACAAACAAATCCAAATTTCAGCTTCACATTGCAAGACTGAAATGTAAAGGCAATCACCAAGCCTTTCATTGGAGTGATGAAGATGGATGTCTTTTCAAAAAACACAAAACTCATGATTTTAGTGACAAGGAATGAGAGGTTAGATTCTTGGATGAGTAGCTAGAATTAGATTAAAGAAATCATCAATTTCATTTGAAAACTCGAGTGAGGTCCTCTAAGACCAACTGTAATCCAAGTAACTTGAAAGTATATCCAATTTGCCATAACAATTGGAAGCATCCTCTTTGCTTGCTCTTGCATAGCAACTAGCAAGCACACATGTTGGTTGGACCAGGTAGCATGTGTCTTTCTGGTCAGACCAAGCCTGCTTGAGTACCTATTGGTCCGACCACATAAGCAAAATGGTCCGACCAAGTGAGTACACCATGTCAGTTGGTCCGACCAATTCAGTGTAACACATCTCTTGGTCGGACCAGGTGGTCAGACCACCTCCCTTGGTCGGACCAATTTCTAGGAACAGGAAAGGTGGCCCAACCAAATGGTCAGACCACACAGGACCACCAAGGACCACTGCCTTGACTTGGTCGGACTGTTGAAAATCAGACACTGAGCGGGTTAACGTCAAGACGTGAACGCCGTTCCATTAGCACGTGACAGTTATTTGTAGCTATTGTCCGAAGTGGTGAAACTCACTTCCCAACACCCCCTCTGAGTCTCAACACCGGAAAGTATGTACCAGAAATATAAGCAAAGATGGAAAGAGAAGCAGGAATTAAGTGATGTGAAATAAAATGACCATATACGAGAAAGGTTTTACCAATCTACATCAACTCCCTGATCGAGGAGCTCTGGATGCTCATGTACCCAGGGAGGTAGTTCCTCTTTGTTTTTGGAAGATAAAAAGGAGCTACGACAACGGCCACCACGAACAGATGGGGAACGAGAGCGAGATTGATGAGTGGTGGTGATGTAGGCAGTTTCACAGCTTGGATCAGCCAGGCTGAGAATGGACTCGATTGAATCTGTGTGAAGAGTGTTGAAAGCGAAAAGATCTGCATCTGTAGCACCAACATAAAACACCTCCTCGCTTTTTACACTCTTCACTGTTGAATTACCCAGAATCTGCTGCTTCACATCTCGAGGCATATCGAATACACAGCATGGTGCAGTATGACCAGATTTTCCACACCGATAACAGACTCCTTCACGATTCTCTGTATTCCCCCAGTTAAAATCAGTGTAGATCTTCTGCAGAACACCATGCCGAGTAGTTGACGTGGCTTGATAAGCATAAAGGGCAGTAGAAGTCAAAGATGGAGATACAGTATTTGTGGGAACCTGATCAGGGGGAGTGAATCCTTCTCGTCGCTCGAACTCTTTGAGTTCTTCAATCATAGTGACGAGATCAGGACAAGGGGTCTTTAGAGTGAGACTGGTGCGGATGGCAGAAAATTGTGGAGGAAGACCAATGAGAAGTTTGTCGCATACTTCATCACCTTCTGGAGCACGATTGATATTGGTCAGGTCACGTACAATATCTTTGAGCTCATTTGAATACTTCTCCACTCCTGTAGTCGGATCCCAAATAAGGGAGTAGAAGCATGTACGAAGTGCTAGACGATATGAGGCAGTGTCCTTCTGATAGTGGTTCAGAAGTGCGGCCCAGGCGTCTCGGCCAGACCTTTGCTTCAACTCCTTCAATGGTGCCCGAAAATCAGGGTGAACCGACTGAAAAATGAAGCCATACGCAACAAGGTTATGTTTCTTCCATGCACGTAATGCAACCGCAGAAGCGGGGACCTCAGTATCCGGGTCTATGGCAAGCCAAACCTCACCTCCTTCTTCTGTCATCAGTTTGGCCGCTACTTCGTCACTCCAGGACGAGTAATTGTGGGCTTTGAGGAGCTCAGTGAGCCAGGAAGGTTTAGACATAATGATATGGTCAGGAAATAGGGGAAATAGGGTGGAAGAATTGGCAGCAAGTAGGGGTTGGGTGAGGAGGTCAGTGAGAAAGAATGGATGTGGGCGCAGAGAGACTCTCAGATGCAGCAGCAGCACAGATTAGGGGAATATCAGTCAAATCAAGCAAGAATTCAGGCAGGGACGGGGCCCATAACTTGTTGAAAATCAGACACTGAGCGGGTTAACGTCAAGACGCGAACGCCGTTCCATTAGCACGTGACAGTTATTTGTAGCTATTGTCCGAGTGGCGAAACTCACTTCCCAACAGTTGTATGGTGTCCTCTACTGATCACATGGTCCCAAAATCTTAGATGGAACACCGGGCCCAGAGAGTATCCTGACATTAGGATTCCATAAGGCTCCAGCTGTACTATATAAGTGTATAATCAATGTATAAGATGGTTATATCCATATATGTATATGTATATGTATAGGGCCTTGAGCCTAGGACCTGTTATACAGTCAATATACAGTATACAGATAGTATATAGGTTCCTTATTTGGTATGGCTTTTCAGGTATTAGAGTCTTTAGACTCAACTTGAGGGTAAAAGTCTGGCCAGTGAGGAGATGTTAGGTGATGTTGAGGTTGGTAAAGGTGGTATGCAGTATGAAAGAACATGGTGTCACACAGATTTGTTACTCCAAGACTGTCAATGCTGTGACTACAGTGTTGTGCACTCACATTTCATCACCTATGAAGGTAAATTGTATATGTACTCTTCTATCAAGTTTGTCCGAAGCATCCAGGTGAGCCAAATATAAAATCATCTATGTACAGTGCAGGTGCAAGACACAGTGAGAGACTATGACTGGAGAAAGCAGGGATTCCAGATGCAAGAGACTGACAGGAGATAGAAGGGAATGATTAAATGATCATGAACTTCAGACAGGTCGAGCCGGTTGACATCAGATCAATGATGGGATCTGCATTCCGGTCCTGTCAGACCTGGTCGGTTCAAGCCAGCGAGTGACGACTCGAATCATCACATTTTTCACTGGGCCTACCTACCAACATCCGGTCCGGGATTTTTGTTCCGGTAGGCCCTTGAAGTACTTGGTAAGTACTTAATCGAGGACTCGGAGATTCGGAAGCACCCCATATTGAATGTCATTATATTAGTATGATACCGATTATGATCCGCTGTCGGGCCTTGCCTTTACTAGATTTATGTCCTGGTTCAACAACTGTATGCTGGATATGGCACATTGGCACTGCCATATCCAGTTGGTTATGGTTGGCTATTGGAACCATGTAGGCTAATGCTGACACAGGTTGGCTCCTCCACATTCAGTGTGGTTAATGACCAGTGCTTCCATATGCTCATCACGGCACTTACCGTTCTTGAATTGACAAGAGGAATGTGATCCTCGGCGCTCTATCGGCATTCTACCTCACCTGATAAGCCCGTCCTGAGGACCTAGTTAGATAGGATAACGTAGTGATGTCATCCAGCCTAATTAGATCAAATCAAATTGTTTTAGCTGTCCTTCACAAGTCCTTCAAAAAGAGGAAGACTTATAGACATGAACTATGCTACTGAATGACTGGCACTGTATCCCACAGTGCTGACAGCTTTCCCAGGGCACAGTGCCGCCACTTCCCGCCCTTTCCCACCCTTTTACCCAAATAAGCACTGTGTCTGCCACCCTCACATTACATCTTACTTGGCCAAGTGTGGCAGCTATACAGTTGCTACTACTGCCGAAACGAAATGCCGCATTACCTAAACTGAGAATTCCGACGCCGCTGAGCCACATTACCCAAACTTGTCTGTGTGTCATCAGGTAGTACAAGGCATTTGCGCACTGTATTTACAACATCATGATGTAGTATTTAGAAAAAAAATTAGATACATCAAAAAATTACGGTTCAAACGAGCAAACGAGCAAACAATGACACCGACATCCCAGCGTCGCATGAGGTTTGGGGGTACCAGTGGTGTCGCATGAGGGTTCATACATCATGGTATTGCATTGCCAGTGACTGCTGTAGAAATGAGGGTTCATTGTGCAGAAATGGGTGGCGTGTTGGCTGTCATGGGCTAAACTTTGCAGCAGCCAGTATCTTTGAGTTACAGTTACACTTGGCGGGACTCGAGTACATGGAAGAGTCAGATGGAGGGGCATGTTTTCAAGGACATGGAAGAGTCGGATGGAGGGGTGTGTTTGCGACTGGATTCATGAGTGGGTTAGTAAGCAATGGTATAGAACTCACTAGTGTAGCGATCTCCACTCAAGGATGTCAATGGCAGGTCTATTGACTCGGGCCTTGCTCGGGCCATGCACGGCAGGCAGTGGTGTTGTGCGGTTGCTATTTCTACTGGGGTAGGTCAGGGGTCATGCACATTTGTCCTGAGTGAGCGCAGATGTTCGTTGGTATCAGGGAACAGGCCGTGGCACCCTTTAATAGTGAGGGTAAGGGTTAGGTCTAAATACAATGATGATACTCATATATTAACAAGAGAACTTACATTGAAATTCCAGCCAGCAACCAGAACAGCGACATGGTTAGAAACAAAAAAAGGTTGTATCATGTGGCTTACCGAGTCAACCTGATTGGCTCGGAAACACGGTCCGGATCTCCTTACCTCGACATAGATGGGTGTATTCCGAGTCTTTTACGTAGTAAAAACTCGGTTTTATAAGGTGCACGATTTAAACTTTCTATTGTAGACGGCTGAGCGTATTTTTTTGCCTTTAAAGGAGCGAAATTGCCACGGCTGCTTTTCAGGTCATTTGGTCCCACGGTTCACCGGTTCCCACACTCTCTTCTACTGTTGGTTTCGGCTCTTGTTGTTGACTTCTGTTTGCCTTTCCTTCTTCCCGACCTGACACCTCTGCGTCGCTTTCCTTTATCTCCCTCCCGTATTGCTTTACGCTTCGCCATTTGTGATCACTCCACGCCTTTCGTCTGTCATGGGCTTTTTGATTCGGTAACGTGCTATGTTCTGCTTTTTCTACATGCTGACTTTTCACAGTTTTCTTCGCCGTTTTCACTACGTTTTCTTG